>JAQGBW010001285.1:0-27628 GCA_034698625.1 Julus scanicus
ATCGTCTGCTAGTGACGTCAAAACGACATAGCATATACATAGCATAGCATTTACGTTCAAATGTGCAGGAGCCTTTATCCAAAAGAGCCACCACTTAAGGAATGTCTCCCTTTCGTAAAAATTCACACCAACCTCAACCGGGGAGCGAACCCCGCACCTTAGGATCGAGAGGCAAGCACGTAACTCACTCGATGGTCGAAATCACTTGTGTGGAAACAAATGGCCATCACTTGATATTTCATAATTATTATCATTTCAACTGACTTGAAACACTGATAAACACTCATTTTCAAGAGTTATCCAAGGCAAAGTGAGATGAAAAAGCGAAGTCTTAAAAATTGCAACATTGCACATAGTGTATTGTTCAAAACATGGGCTAGTTTCACTAAGCTTTCGTATATAGAGATACGGTCTCTTTGAGCAGAATAGCAGAATGGAGAATCTGAAATCGTTTCTTGTCAACAACAAAGCTTTTCAATATCTATAGGGTAAGGCTCTGTAAATAATTGTTTCTTGAAAGTGCAAAGCAGCCACATGCACCACTGATGGGGTAAAAAAAAACTGCTTCTTTTATTCATGGTGCCAGAAGGCCGTGGGCCAAATGGTGTTAGTATTTCCGCTTTGCTCTTAAAAGTGACTGCCAAGAATGAGAAGCCGAGTGCATGGTTTTTCTACAAAAGTGAGAAGAAATCGTTTTTGCGCATGGCCCAAAAGCTAACAAAAGGTTTCTTGGATCCTGCATTTTGATTGCTGATATAAAAAAACATGGTAAATCTCCAATGCTTCGCAACATGCACGCTATCTCGTTAAAATCTTCAGTGTCAATACTTTTTTCACGATGCCAAAAGAGCGAGTGAGAGTGTGAGTGAGAGTAGACCCCATTATAGGTCCAAAATGGCACACAGTTCATCAACGCTTGTATAAAAAGAATAAAAACAGCAGCTGCTCCGTATTAACCTTGTAAACTGATAGGATAAAAAAAGCAATTCAATTTAAACGGGAGGCGAAATGTAAACAAATGGAAATTGGTAGTGTTTGATCTCGTGTGTGATCAGCGTTTTGTGATTTTTCCTACTCCATCCGGAGATAATAGGAAGTTTCAGTCTGGGTTATGTATTCATGGCTTGTGAAGCGCGCCATTGTACCATAGCCTTTTTTTGATAGGGTACCGAAGTGACGCTAATGGATGCTTGATTTCTTTCTACACTATACTTGCTGTAAAAAAATCAATAATCGTTCCTGAAACATTGATTCCTGTTATGTAATTTACAAACTCAGCTATTGACGGATTACTCTAGTGATGGCGAAAACATCTCAAAATTTTGCTTTTTAGATTTTTCGACAGTTAAATCATGTTGGAAAATTGTACTCTTATTTGGAACCCTCACAGGCTGGTTAATATTCAGGATTTAGATATATGATCCAGCGTAGGGTAGCCAGATTTGTTAAGGGCGATTACCAACATTCCGTGAATGTGACAGAAAAGGCTACACTCTCTAAATTTAGACACGTTGAGGTCCAGACGCGAAAATACGGTTATTCAAACGTTTTAATCTTTCTTGTAATTCACCTAGTTTCCCATATTTTAAAGCCTAATGACCACTATAGTAGTAGATTTAATCACTTAAATCATTTGACCGAGCTTCGTGCCAAGACTGATGCTTACTATTGGTACTTCTTTTTTGCCTTCCTGGTGAAAGTCCAGATTTAGTAAAAATTCAATCTAACAATGATGTTCAAGTCGCTACTGATGTAGGGGCATTCCCCTGAAAAGATTGGGTGCGATTTCCTCCTCCCCCCCTTCCACCCCCACCATATGACATTTATTTGCTGAAAACAATATAATGCTAGCTACTACCAAAAACTACGCAAATTGCATGGTATAATAACAGGTTTTATTTGTTGTTTGCTTAAAGTTCCTAAGTTAATTTGTTTGAGTTCAGGATATGGTGTCATTCAATTCGAAATATTTAATAACATCAATTTGATAAAATAAGTTATAACATTACTAATAATCAATTGCAATTAATGTCGAAAGTAATTATTAAGATCAACTGTATAAGGTGTTATTCTGTTAACAAGTTGTTGTAATGGAATTTTATTATGCTCATCATGTGCAGATCCATATTTCTAAGGTGGACAATACCCCTGAGTGTTTAATAATTGACATTGTATCGTGATCAAACAGAAGATGGTATGGATTTTTTAAGGTGTCATTTATATAATGCTGTTTGTCAGTCAATTAAATGACATCGGTTTTTATTTTTGACCTCCTTTATTTACATTTTATCAACTCTTGTTAATTGTTCTTTGTATTTAATATGACTTTAAAACACTAAGTGGTTCGATCGTAGTATTTTTTCTTTTCTTTTGCCATTAGTTGATTTACTTTTCCAATTTCCTTGTTACTAATTGAAATTAATAATGATCAGGGTAGGCAACTATGCCATACTACGAATCATTTACAATATATAGTATAGTATTTACATGTATATTCGTATGGAAAACGTATTATTTTTTAAAAATTTCGTTGGCTAGTGTAAGCCTACATATTGCTCGTTCAAGTTGTTTAAATAAGCATTCGGTTATGAGACGCACAAAGATAGGCAGATCAAATAGGATTATTAATATTGCATTACACAGCTGCTTTGACTCGCAGGGAACAGATTTTACGATCATTTTTCCAGTGATTGTACATCAATAAGCTTCTGTCATACTAAATGTGAAGTGCACTTAATGAAGGAGTCTGCAGAATAATCTTGTCTTGTCATCTTCACATTGCACTTCACATGAGCTGTGATATATTTATGACCTTTTATGGCACAGATAACAATTTTCCATAACTCGCATATTATAAAATTGAATATTGTTTGCCAAAACATCTAATGAAAGTATTTAATTTAGACGAGCTATGCAGTGTTTCGAAATAAAAAATCCTTGTAACTCAGTAAAGCAATACTTGTGAAAACACTGTGTGCACTGTGAGTCATAATAAAGTAGAACCCAATAAAAAAAATCACAACTTAGTGAAAAATGCTTAAATTTGGCTCATACGTAGAACAACAGTGTAGAAACAAAAATTAATTATAAAATGTGCTCAAAATGTTCTCCGGAGGCTTTTACACAAGACCGGAGTCTACGCGCCATTCTTTGATTGACGAATCGATTAGACGCTGATCGAGTTCAATTCAAGTTTTCTTGAACAAGTTGTATTATTTTTCTTTTTCGATATTGTAGTCTTTGATATTATTCATCTTCGATTTGTATACTTTTTCCTGGAACTTCTCACATTTTGTAGTCCGGACTGTTTGGTGGTCAGTGGTTGGGTTCGATGAACTGTGGCATTTCCCATTGCAGCAGTTCAACTGTTTCCCGAGCATTTTTTGAAAACTGAAAAAATCCGAGATTTGTCGCATGTCCGGAACAAGTTTTATTCCTACACTTTGTTCTATGTAAGTGCCAAATTTCCATTAAATCGAAGCATTTTTAACAAAGTTGTGATTTTTTTTTATTGGGTTCTACTTTTTATGACTCAGTGTATTATACCTCACCACCTACACATGGACACGTCCAATAAATCCAAACCCACTGAGACAAAAACACCATTAACATTAACATTGCAAATTACATTCTAACTATTTCCAACCTCAATTATAATAGTAAACTTGCACGTTATAAATTCAAAAATACTAAAACCAAGTAATGGAAACATACCCACACAATAAACAAAAAATAACATCCGTAATAGGGACAGAGAGCCCTGAATGGTTTTGATAATTTCAATGTTTGAGTGGATCTTCAAAGAATGTATAGGGGACATTCAGGGAACATATACAACGTATATAAAAACGTGACTGTAATCAGCTCCATTATGCTTTAAGCTTTGACTTTTGTGTCTATTCTTCCTTTTTAGTAAACGACCACTTTAAGCATGTCATGGATAGATAGGTTAAGGATGAAAAATTGATGCTAGATCGTCTTTTTAAGCATCGATGCAGTGATTTTTCATTGCCTCGTTACTCCGAATGCCGCCATATCGTGGAGATTTAATGTTGTAGATCTCCACTTTTTTTTTTCACGATGAAACATCAATAAAGCACAGGCGTTATCTGTTGTTCGTTTCGTGTCGCCCAAATCTGTGCAAGTGTAAGTCTATACAGACGACAATCATTGAAAGACAGCATAGAAAAAAAGGGAATAGACGAACACCCCCATCGCATTCAATTAACCCCTACACAATACAATTTTCCGAAACTAAATGATTACTCTATCGACTGAGATCCACGAAATCGATCGTCTCTTCGTGCAATTGAATGTATAAATAATAAAAGGAAATTCGCTTTTAGCTCCATAGAGCCGTCTCTCAAAAGCCCATTACACCCGTAGACCTATACTACATAAAACCGAGAATTACGACCGTGTTGCAAGTTTCAACCATTGAAAATGAATGCGTGCATGGAGGAGTGTCACAGGCACCCATCAGACCCCCGCATCTCTCATCTTGGATTTCTGATTTTCAATGAGGTAAAATGAGTCCACATCCAATGTTTCATTTGCCTCCTGCAGGGAACAACAGGCCTCTCCTCTTCATCCCCTGTGTCCATCTCCATCGGATGAAAAACCTTTGTATGGCTCACCAAGGAGGGTATGGAGTGGACATGATACTCACAACCTTTCGCACTATTTTGACTCGATTACAACTATTCGTAAAAATGTGCAATTTGGGTGGTACACGTGATGGACATGTTGTATTTTCAAAAAGGATGTTTTTTGTAGAAATGGGAATACATTATATGAGTTTCTCTAGCCATTTTCTGTAGGTCGGAAAATACGTGACCAAAATTCCTTCAAAAATTGACATCCCTTCCCTACCCACATGGTATCTTTTTTAATTCAGACACCCCCTTCTCATAGACTTCCATAATTTTTTTGAGAATTAGGGTGTCCTGAAAATATGTTTGTATGTGGCCCATCCTATAAATTTCCAAGCACCCCCTGGTGAAAAAAACAATAGAGATTTCTATTGATTTCTATTGTTATTTGGAACATTGTTTTCTATTAACATCAATAGAAAATTTCTATTGCATGGTTTTATTGGTTTCAATTGTTTTCTATGGTTTTCTAATGTTCAGTCAATACAGCTAAACCATAGGAGTCAATAGAAGTCAAATATAGAAGTCATTACAGGAACCATAGAAAGCAATTAAAACCAATAAAGGGTCCAACTAACACTAGAAACCAATAGAAATCCAGGGCCAGTCGACCATACTGGCAATTCCCCGACATTTTTTCAGGTTTTTCTGATTAACGGAAATTTCATGACCTTGAAGGGAAATTCCAGCATAAAATTAATGTTTAACACAAAGTTAGGCCTAATTCCCGAGGTTTTAAAAATTAAAAGTACATTTAGGATTGGTGACACATCTTCTGGTTGTCCATTTCCCAATTAAACAGAAAATTCCAAAAACTGAAACACACCATCGTTAGTGGATGTCCATGATGACCACCCACCCTCCCTTCTTGAGAACGTCCATTTTGAATGACCCCTTATATTTCCAAAATGAAATTTTATGAATTTCATAAAACTACATTTCTAAATATATCATAAAACTGGATTTCCATTAAAATCGTGGACTGCATGAGCAACCCTACTCATCTAAGGTTTTCGAGTGCTTTTTTCTGAAATAAACGTCGGATATAAGAACATTTTTTGAATGCAGTTTGTTTAGAAAAAAGGGGCATGCAAGAAGACCTGCCATCACAGTCCTCCAATTGTGCGGCTTTTTTCCTCGCCCTGCTTTCCATCTTTGGATGTCGTATTTTGCCCAATTGAATTCGTAAGGCTTCCAGAAGTTTTCTACATTCTGAATGCAGCTAGCAATTCATCACATGACCATTTTCATTTCACCTCCCCAACATGCATGCCATTCACTGGCACGCACACCATGATTACTGCTCGATGCATCAACCGGAAATCGGTTTTCTTTCTTCTATATTTCTGTGATTCTGGCCCCATCCTATCCTATCTCCACTGCCTCTCGGAGTCTTTGTGTGCGTTGATGGAGTTTCATGTTTTCATAAAATTGGACCAATATTTAGCAGCGACCACTTCACTGTGTTGCAGGCCATCACCACGAAACCTTTTAAGTCATCTTTATGTGCATAATAATAGATATGAAATTGGCAATTAATTGGGTGGGTCGACGCGTCCATTGAACAGTTCCTATAATTCACTAGCATTGAAAATGCGGAAATGAATGTAGATAATGGAAGCACAATTAATCCAGATCAACCCCTGCCCACCATTGTAACCCCACTTTTGGAGGTTCGAATATCGTGCAGGGAGGACCTAATCACGCACTTCAGATGTGTTAAGAAATAGGTTTAAACGTGAAAATTTAAACAGATTTCCATCGACACCTGCAAATTTTAAAATGTACCCGAGTAAACCCAATTTTTACCCATTGCATGTATAGCATTTAGCGCTATTGTCTGATCAGTGTTTAATTGGACCAAACTTATTTTCCGAAACCTATTTTACTGGGTCCGGTATAGGAACATCTGTTTCGCAACCGTGAAAAACCACCCCCGAATGTCATTTTTGGTGAATTTCTCAAAATGGTAAATGGAGTGCTGCGAATTGACCCATGAGTTGGTTCACTAACTAGCCTCCATATGTCGCACTTTCACAAAAATGGCCAACACCATTAATTAAAGCTTTCTATCCTATGCCACTTGCTAATTACAATATATCTTCAATTAAATGACCCGAAATAGCATTTTTTTCCTACTTTGGTAATACGATTTCCTCTTGTAATATTGCGCCTTCCATTCTTTGTTGAGTTTGAGTACATTTTTTGAACTTTTTATATCAAAAGCAGTCTGACATTTTTTTTGACTAATCTAACATAATGCATGCGTGGAAATTTCCCACACCAGTTTTTACCACATATCTCATGCATAATATTAAGCTGTCATCGCTATTCTTAAATTTCCTCATTTTCAACTTATGTGGCCGTGTAATATAATATCAAGAACATAACTAAAGACTCCCTATTAACAGTATAACGCGTGATAAATAAATATTAGCATTTTACATTTGATGCAAAAAAAAAAAACATACAAATTAACAATTACCAAATTGACAAGTTTTGCAAATTTCAATTAACTTTGTTTTTTCAGACGCCCTGTATGCCGTTCTTTAATTCATTATCAATGAAGCTTTAATAATGGAATAATCGATAAGCGCTCTCAATTAGCAAGTTTAGTCTGACAGCTTGTATCACAACTTAATTAATGAGACGCGCTAATGAAAGCCATAAGTTACGGCGCTCCGATGCGCTGCGGTATATTAGAGGTTCATGTGGTCAGAAACGTTCGTGCGGTACATGTAGAATATTTGGAAGTTTCGTGCTTAAATAATGTAACGTTTGACACCCCCCGAGTCAACCTCCCCTATTCATGGAAAGCACGTATTCCATAATATGTAAGCCATCATTGCATAATAGTATATTGATACACATTGAACAGATCTTGTGTGCTTGCTGGCCACACTGCTGCATATAACCAAATCTTTTCACAAATTTCTCGCATTTTCGGTTAATTAGTTCAATTTTTGCTGAATCACAAATCATCGACTTTCCCACCCCCCACGTGCAATTATTACTCTTGCATGATCACCCTCTGTGAGCACTTTATCAAAAAATGCATTGATGATTTTCGTTATGCACGCCCTTCATTAAAATGTTTATAAGTGAAAATTGGGTTGTGGCTTTAATGGTTAGGTAAGTTTATATACCATTATACACGTAGCCCATGGTCAAATTTTAATTGGATTAAAGAAGCCGTAGATGTTACAGCCAGTAATCAATAAAGCTACAATAGGGTCGTCCATGAAGTCTTGCTCAACTATTCGCAAGTTTTATTGTTAACACGATGATGAATTAATGATAATCTGCTGACTTTGAATAAGTTACAAAGCACTGTATTTGCAAACATGTAAATTCTAAATGGCGTCAAAGTTCCTTTCTGCTGCATACATTGTCTCAATAAAATAAAGATGCTACTTAAAATTGGCCAGCAGAGTAGCCATTAGCCACCAAATGCTCTTGCAATCTGATCCGCCGAAACATTAACTGCCAAGGCTCATTAACCAAGGAATGGAAAAGGCACTTGGGCATGCTGCCCTCGAATTACCTTGAGCGCTTCCCGATCACCCGCAAATTGTAACGTGATTTATGGAGATTTTCACGAGTAGTACATTTGGTGTTAAAACACCAACAGGCGAGAATCTCCCACCATTTTGGAAATAGAAAACATATGGCCAAAAACTTTTTTTGTGTGTGTTACTTACTCTGAAACTAAAAAAAAACATAGACCACCAAGGAAAGAGAATCCAAAAAGATTAACAGCTAAACAAATTGTTAATTTAGTAAAAAAAAACAGACATGTTTTAGTTGTATTATTACGATGCATGACATGCAGGTCAAAACCACTGCAACATTTTCGTATTAAATCTCATAATTAAATTGAGCGTAGGGTTAAAGGCATCTTATTACAGAGTTTAGAAAGAGAGTGAGTAATAGTAATTATAGCTGCTAATACATTGTAATGTTTGACTTAAGATTGATTGTCAGACAGATGCTAGATTTCAGGATAAACTTCAAGAGTGTCTCTGAAAACACTCATTTGCAAGTTATCATTCGTCCCGGATGTAAATGTCCATCAAATGTGCATTTTGAGAGGAGGACCATATACAAAGTATAGTGTAACCACCGATTGGCAAGATCATGGACCATGCCCATTAAAATTCGAATTGTGGTAACCACTTTGAGACGGTTTTGTCTTTAAGGGCCCATTTATCACTGGGGACTGTTTGCAAGTTGACACCGAGTGTAGGTCTACACCCCCGTGACACTTCGCGGCATCTTTCTATTCCAAATATGTGACACTATTTTTCTTCAACATTTTAAACTGACCCATGAGAATTTGAAGGACTTCAAGCCCGCTGCCATATATTTCCATTAGTCATTTGTAATGAGTGCTTCTTACATGTTAAATTACCGAAGACAAATGTTGTCTTCTCCTTTGACGTCTTAAAACATGATCCACGAATGCATGGACACATATTTCTAGTACATGTGTTCTCAAGTTTTTTCTAATGAGGCATGTAAACTTTTGAGTATTGATATTGCTTTTTGTAGCACTATGTTGAAATTGATTAATCGTATTGAAAACTGAAAAGCTTACAATATCAAACATTGAATATAACAAATTAATATTACAAAAAAAAACATTTTATAAAAAACTGTTTCACTCAACTATAAAAGCACTTCAAATATGTATGTATACGCATTTTCTAAAAAAATGGAATATCTGAAAGCATGTCCAATCATATTTTCTAAAGAAGCATATAAGCCCAGTCTCCACATTATTTACAACGTCCTTAGGTAAGAATCTGGGACCAATCCACGTCTGTATTGATTTTTTCGTCTTTCTTATTGGTCACATTTTTGCCATTATTTCATGCAAGTTATTTTCCCTCCTCCTTTTTTTTCCCCAGAGATGTTGAATTGCTGTTGCTTTCTGCAATGGTAGACATTTTGAAATACAACATATTAGGACCCTTTGACCTGCCCATTTTTATCTTCAGCTTGAAACATCAGTTGATTTAACTCGGTTCACTGTCTGTAGAACAGATCGTTATTGCTGTCTTGCGTGTACCCTATGCCCCACATTTTCGCCCATTTTTCCCAACCCTGGCCACTTCTGCTTATTATTCGGAATGGGCGCAACGTTACCGATACAACACACGTCAAATTGGAACAATTTATGATAGTACGTGTTTTCTACTCGATTTCATCTTTCCCCCTGCCAAGAAACCGCTGAGGTTAACTGGTCAAACTGACCTTATAATTTTCAGCTAACACACCGTGGCATAACGAGCTGAGGAAGCACGCTTCAAACATAGGGCTTGTATTCGAATGTGCGGCAAATGAGCACTTCATAAATTACTAATTTGAAATGTGCTGTACGAAATTTTAACCTGATGGGCAAAACGACTTGGGAGATTCCTACAAATGATACTTTCTTGCAAATTATTGCTAAGTGACCAAAAAGTCTTTAAATTGGAAGCAGCTATTTAAGAAAATTCAAACCTTTAAATAGCAAAATCAAGAGTGGACTCAATATCATAAAGATACATGGTGCGATAAAGTTAATAATAATGAGAATGGGCCATTCAAAAAGGATGTCCTTATGAGGGGGTAGGGGTCTGCTGGCATTTAGACAGAGGGAAGGGAAAAGCCATTATGGATGTCCATTAATGATGGTAATTTTATAGTTTTGGAATTTTCTGTTTGATTAAGTTTTAAAGGTCAGTGATACGGAAAATAAACGCCAGAAGAAATGTGTCCCAAGTCCCATTTTTAAAATCTCGAGAAAGTCGATGAATTGTGCCTAACTTTGTGTTAAACACCATTTTTGTGCTTGGAATTTCCCTTTGAGGTCAGAAAATTTCTGTTAATCAGAAAAATCTGGAAAAATGTCATGGAATTTATAGCGAAATGGGTGCCTTTGTATGTTCGAATAAATTTTCTGGACACCCTACTTTTTCAAGAAAATCAGGGACGCCTATGAGTGGGAGGGTCTGGGCTAAAGTGGACACTTTGTGGACAGGGAAGGTGGGAGGGAAGAAGTCAATTATGAAGGAATTTCGGGGGCGTCCATTTTGAATGGCCCCCAAGTTTATTTCGAAAAGGATAAAATAAAATGTTGCAAAAATTCATTGCAGCAAACATAATTGTGTACAAAAATGTTTCAACATGAAGTTGAAAAACACTTCTCTGTGGCAATACGATCATCTTTCATACAAGTTTCAAAAAGCTGTCCGGCAAGACTTCCCTGGGTGGATTCAATACAATATAGGACCCGAGGTGCAGTATTGAGCTAATAATCCCTGTAAAAGTGGCCCTTTTCTGCAGAAGGCGCTGACTGCGAAGCCGATTCTTTGCAATGGAGCTGGCAACTTATTACCTTCTAAGAAAGATTTTTTTTTCAAATGACTCAATCAGAAAGCGTCAAGGTGCTGCACAAAGGGAGCGATTGAACGCATCCGACATTTTGCAATGGAAATGCTTTTTAAGATGTCACCTAGAGTGTCAGTGTGGAGGGGGAGACAGGCAGTGATAATGGAGCAGGTAGGGGGATGGCACACAAATAAGACGTGTCAAAGAGGGTGGTGTGAAGGAAGACAACCATGCTTAGGCCCAAAGTGAGACAGATTAGGGGATGGGACACTGCTCATGAACGGCGATGAGACAAAGAGGGCTGACGATTGGAGGTGAGAAAAAAAGGTGGACGGAGATCCCTTTTTCGACCAACTTCTGCAAGAGATGACACATTGTGTTCACTCTGTAACGCCTCGCCTCAATGGGTTGACATCTTTGTCAATTTACTGGCAACGGCTCGAACTGGACGCAGGTGTCCAGCCGAAAAGTGCCGAAAAGGGGGAGACCGGATTAGAGTTAACCCTCAATCGTTTTCCACGTGACTAGGTCACAGGTATGAGCCCATGCCCTTTGGCCATTTGCAACGTATTTACAGTCAACTGTGCATGCCCCTCCATCTTTGCCTATGAACCTTTCAAACCGAGTTTGCCAAAAATGCTTCAATGTCCAAACACTAGCTTCCGCAAAACGGCTACTGGGTCCAAAGAGATTCAAAAGAAAAATGATAAACGTCCTTCTTGTATTTGCTATCTTTTAAAAACATGATGGACTTAGAAATGTATGATGAATGATTATCAATGACCCCGCCATGTTTACTCAAATCTTGAATTTGCGTTCTCATTGTCAACTTGTCATTGTCAAAAGCAAAATAGGAATATAACTCGGCAAAATTCTAAAATTATGATCATGTCCTAGTTTTTTGGGACAAATCGTATTTGATTTTTTTGGTTTTTATAAACTTGTTTCTACAACAACAACAAAATAGTTTGCTTGTGTTTCCAGCTTGTCCGATGTTATGTAAGTGTCATCACAGCGTCCTTTATACAGTAAGTTATCCCTTATACAGAAATCCCCAAAAGAATTTTAATATCAGATATTAACAGAGAAGGCCAATAATGAAATGAATCGTTCATGCTCTCCAGGGGCTTTTTCGCGCCCCAAGAGCAATTTGGTCAAGGGAGGATTATGGTGTATGCGCTAGGCTTAACAAATCGAGGTTTCAACTATCCCCCTATCCACTAACTGTGTTGTATATGTTTAACTTATGCATGTATATCTTATCCCATGAGGTTTCAAAAATTGTTTGCGTGATGAATTTTCTTGTTGTCCTAAATGATCTTTGCGTTCGATGGGGATAGAAAGCGTAATCATCACTAAATTCATCATTTCAAGAGGATTGATTAAAAAACGTTTATCGAGGGGTTGTTTTACGTGCGATCTTTCAAATTCCATACAGTAAACACATATTTTTCAATAAATCTATATATCGATAATCTAAATATATTTTTATTTTTATTCCTTCATCATCTACCCCCCTGCTACATGGCATTCTCATGCTGACTGCAGGGTATTAAATTGAATTGAATTGAATAATTTTTTAAAAACTTGGTTTTTTACGTGTAATATAGTTTTAAAATATATATTATCCGATATTCCGAAACTTTCAACTGCATGTATTGAGTTATAACAAATAAAGACAAATGTTCCCCATACACGTGCAATACTGTATTTTCGCCATTAAAGGTGCGTTTCCACGTGAGAGAAACTCTCGAGATGCTCTCTGTTGCAGCTCTCAAAATACGAACCATATTCGAATTTTTAGATCAGCTGTCGAGATGCTTATGTTTTGGTTTTTTAATATTTAAAGCCAAGTGAACAGGTTAACCCGTATAGCTAGTCTGAAAGATATAAAGACCTATAACTGATTTGTGGGAATCTGGAATTTTACGATGAATTTGCAAATTTATGTATGCATTCACATTGTACTCAAAATTCGCACTATCAAGATCAGTTTTGAGAATGAGTACTTTAAAGGTGCTTTTTGCCTGCCCAAACCCAAAGAATTAAAGTCCAGGAGTTTTCAGGTTGAACGCTTCTTGTTCACATTTTCACAATGAAGAGGGTCCTTAGCAGATTTTATCAGTATTCGAGATGCTCCCTACAAGATCTGCCACGGTGTAAACTAAACGCCTCACGTATCAGGAGTCTCTGTGAGGGGCAGCTACGATCGTGATAACAAACATTTAATGTTGACATTTTCATGATAGCATTTGTGTTGGATCCATTTTCAGGGAGATAGATAAGGCCAGGCTCGCCCTATGTGGGCTAGCACTTCTTGTATGGGGTATGATCCTGACGGCAGAATGAAGAGGGATAATGGAGGAATGAATGAAGGTCTCAGTTTTTCTATAGCTGGCTAAAGTTTTTTATGTAGTAAAAGGTAACGTGAAAATTTATGTTGGCAATTGCAAAAAATCGGGTGCCCCAAGACCATGCTTATAAAAATTATTAGAATTGCAAAACCTAAGCTCTAATAAAATAAAAATCCATGTTGTTATTATCCAATTTGACTATACTGTGAACATAATGCAAATGGGTAAAGTCTGCTCGTGAATTGTAATTGGTACTTTTTATGGCCAATTGGGGTGGATTTCGTTACCTTTATTCACAGATTGCAAAAGAATTCGATTATTACGCTTATTGAAAACTCTGTTTTATCTCTAAATGGAGTGCTGCACCAAAAGACATTAGCTGCTACAGCCCTTACAGTATCGTAACTTGTCTGTTCTGAAATGTGATGAGGACGCCACCTACGGTGACCTACCGGGAGTACAATCTCTTAGTGGGTGCCTGTTATGTGATGGTATACAAGCATCTGGTTTTGCACATCAAGAATTTCATGGTCAAAATGCCCATAAACAGCACGCAGACCACCATAAGTGCTGAGAAGCTTCCTGTGGGAACCCTGATAAACTTTGCCAAAACGTTATCCTTTTAAAATTATAAAAGCTGATAGGGGCATCTTTGGCTATCAACCACTCGCTGTCCAACAAGCATTCACCATTTGGACTGGCATTAAGAAACCAACATGTGTTTGCCTGTTTGGAGGAATCTGAAGATAGGCATGTGTGTGTGTGTGTTTGGAAGATCTATCAGTGAATGATGACCTAGTGTTTGAGGAATGAAAAACCGAGGTGATAAAGAAGAGGGGAGCAATGTTGCCCTAAGAAATTACAAAAAGAGTTGGTTGACTGCCACGTTTGACAGGTGATAATGAACACATCTCTTATTTAGATGAGAGGGATAAAAAATGGCACCCACGATTGCCATATGATCGATCAGTGGAGGGTTTGGCTTTTCATTTAAATCCAAATGGTCCAAAACGACTTGAGGTCTTTTTATGGGTGAAAGTGACATCGCCTTTCAATTCTATGGCCCAAGATGAATTCGTTAGAATTCAATTGACTTTTGAGAAGCATATTGCACCTGCATTCATGTTTGACGCCATTTTGAATTTCAAGAGCCATAGTCGGTATATTATGTAAATATTGAATAATGTAATGCATCATCATACATTCATGGTTAGTGGTATTTTCAACCCAAACATATTAAGCTTTTTATACCAATTTGCACTTGTCTCGAAAGCAAGCCCATTAAGCTTGATAGATAAACACTATTAAAATTGACTATTTCCAAGAATCTATCCTAGAGAGCATCACTTATCTGAATAGTATAACTTGCAGAAATCTCCATGATGTCTCTGTGTTTATTTTGAATGTTTTTATTGACGTTAAAACTTCGCTTTTCTCGGTTTCTTGTTCAACTTTTCCCATTGGCAATGGTGACTGATGACAGCTGAGCACAGCGACGAAGATAGCAGTGTGTATATTGTTATGTCTTGACAAGATGTCATTGGTCAGTCAGTTGTCCATAAAGATGTCAGCGTGTGTGATGGTATTTTGTTGGCCCACATTCACTCTGGTGTCTTCCCGAAATGTTAGTTTGCAGCTGAGAATTTTGACCATTTATTTGTAGATGGGTTTATAGTGTCGACGTTTCTTGTAAACTTGAACATAATTACTATAGTCTCTTGTTATGAGCTTCAAGAGAAATATTCCAGAGACAAATTTCGGCGAGTGTTCAGTGATGTTCATTTTTGATGGCATATATACAAAGTATGATTATTTATACAAGTGTAGCTGATTGCCCTCCAAGCTTCTACATGAAAAAGGTTATCTTTGGTCTTTTAATCTAAGCTTTCAGCCTTTGTTTCCCTTCTCGTTTTTACATTTAATTCCAGTGTCCACCCTTGCGCTGCCCCTTCCATGTACAAGTGATGACATTTTTAAAGCTTCTTCAAACTTTTCTGTACAATTTAATGTATTTTGGCACCCAGGGGTGTCCTGGTGGTATGTCAAAGGACATCTTCCTAGGCTCTCGCTAGGAGGGGTCTACCACTTTGGACGACACTTTGAGAAAGTTATAGGATGATGAGAATCGCAGCATTTGGTTTTTTAAGTCTCATTGCCATATTGCCTATGATAGGGCTGTATTACCCCTCCTGCTCAGATTCTCAAGTTCAGAAACAGCAATAAAAATAACGGCTGAATTGAAACGTTTCTGCTTAAAATAATAGAAGAATGACATGGAAATGATGAAAAAATGAATATAAATCGACAGAAGTGATAACTGAAGATCCCCAGATCCCCAATTCTTCTTAATGTTTATGTTCTTTTTTGTCTATATAATGCATGAACAATGATGAAAATTCAAAATACGTATCATGCTTGAAATTTATGTGATTTTATCCGAATCGAGATTGATAGTTTTTTTCCTGTTTGCCACAAAAGGAATTGCAAATTGTTAACAAAGTCTCATGATGTTCTTTAAGGAGTGATACAAATTCAATATCTACCATGTGATAACACCTCTTGGGACACCTTAATAGTCTAGCCATATAGTATTATTTTCAAACTCCAACCATGTTGTCCTACTGTTAATCCTTTATTGCTGTTCGTATTTCCACCACAGTTTTATATGAATAAAACTAGATTTCCCCAACTCGTGTTCGAGCTTATGCGTTATTTGAAAATAACTCGTAGCGTTTCCCACGATCCTGTCCTTACACATGCCTCCTACAGGACAGTCATAATCCACAGGACACCCTGCCATTATCATTAGTGTAGTATGGCCTGCTGCGTAATGCCCAATCTTGCCCCACCCGCGGTAAGACGACCTTTCTTCCAAGTTCCTAAAAGCCCGTTGAGGACGGTGTCCCTTAGAAACAAAAAACTACACCTCCATTGGCTTCTCTATCAAGAATCCATTATCTCTGGATTGGGCCTGCTTTGATAAAAGTTGACATTGGAGAGCAACTTCGATCATGCACTAAAAACCACAGAAGATAAATCCCACCAACGGGACCATCCTCACACACACACTCCCTACTTTAACACCCCGTCCCCCTAATATGTGGCTTCGGTCGGATTTCAGTGGTGTACATCACGCAAACATATGGCACTGATTATGCACTTCTAACCTCAGTAAATGAAGAGCTAATTGATCCGCCAGTTTCACTTCGTACATGTATGTGCGGATAATCACTTAAAAAGAAACGGATCAATTTATATTGCGTCAACACGTGAGTGGAAGCCTCATTTTCTCCGATAATTACAGCTGTAAAAACCTTCCATGTTGTGTTATATAACACACTGATAGAGGCAGATTCTGAATTTGGATTAACACCAACAATGCACCTTTCCCCCAATTATTCCCCTACAGAAATCGTTAAATTGTCCAGTTTTGTGGCTATGTTAACGAGGAGTTACCTCAGAAGTCATTAAGGAAACCATGAAACTTATCTGATACGTATTTAACCGTCTATTTTGAATTGTGCCACGTTTCCCTTAACTTCTTATCGAACAGAAGGTATGTTTTTTTGATACAAAACGGTACACATTTCCTGCTGATATATTTTTGAAAAATCATTTACATGTATTTAGGATAACGTCGTGCTAATCTTGTAATTGTAATTGTAATGAAAAATGGTCAAAATTTCGTCTACAGGTTGAGGGATTTTTTGCCAAAAATTTCTACACATGGGGAGCTGAATACCTGTAGCACTTAAAATCAAATTTTACATGTCAATGCAGTACCTTCCCTTGGGTCCTGTTATTACGCTATATCATGAGCAGTTCTGTATCAAATTATAATATATTGGTCAACGTTATCACGCTTGAATTACTGTAGTTGAATTTAAGGAGCATTACATTTTTTATCAGGCTGTATAAAAGCGAGTCTAATGTAATAGGTATATGGACCCCTTAGAAAATTCTCAGAACCCTTGTTATCTTTGCACAAATTTCTTCAGCATGCACAATAATCAAAAGGGAATCCTGAAACCATCCTTGAGCATCTATATCTCGTTTATAAAGACCCTTCCTGATTGCCCCTCAAATGTTTGAATTTCCTTCACGAGGATTCTTTTCTGCAAGAAATTTGCTTATTTAGATATCCTTATTGAAGAGGCTAGAGGGTAGGACCAGGGCTATAGTTCCCCTAGGGAATAAAATGTTTTGCCGTAAAGGACTACCACTCGGAAAGCCCTGTAGGACCTACTTAGTCATTCAAAAGCCAAACTGTTGATCAACATGTGGGCCATTGCCAGACTGCCAGATGAAGACTAAACAGTCTCACAAGTGGATCCCAGGCATGTTTTCAAAGGCCTTGCTGAATTCATTGCAGGGATCGACGAATAAAAAGCAAAATCATTCACAATCATCCCATGTTGACTACAATAGATACTTGAATTCACAATATGCATGGTTATTGAAAAAAATAAGTTGGAAAAAATGATATGAGACCTTCGACTAACATATTAAGCCTGCTATAAAATTTCATATATGGGTAATTTGTGATCATATTATGCAATTTTTATTCTAAAGAGATTTGTGTCGTGGAACTTTTGTCATAATGTCATCTGTCACAAATGGTTTCTCCCCAATAATCGTGTATAAATACAATCATAACTTTCTGAAGAATAATACAATTCGTAATATTTTATAAGGAAAATTGAATTAACACTTATCTACATGTATATCTCTTTTATTACAATAAGGTCATTTCGAAATAAAGGAAAATTGATGAATCAGGAATATCGTAATAGTCCAAAGGAATCATGCAGATAGGAAATGCAGGACAGGCTTAATAATCTGAAGTTTAAAAATAACTTTACGTGGGAAGAAATGAAATAAGCGTATACACTATTATTCTGTAGTTTTTAAGCAATATATATGGAAGCTGAATCACTTTGCTACAATTAAAAAGGAAATTAACTTTTAAATGAGGAAGCCACACAAGCAGAAAACGTGATTCACTTCACCGTTTCTTCATTTGTTTTAAGTGATCATGAATCGTGAATTTATGAATAAATTTACATGCAATACTCTAATTCTTAGCAATTAAGAAATGCTAAGATTTTTAGAATCCTAAGTTTTATTCATAATAGGGGAAACTTGCCAACTTAGCTATCCGTAAAAATATTTTCCAGGAAAACATTTCCAACCAAATTTCTTTTGCAAGCTGTTCCAAACATGAATTTCGGCCTAATGTAATTTTTTATCGTATATATGGGGAAATAAATATCCCAATATATATATTTTAACTTTTAAAGTTTAATAGTCAAAGCTTGGTGTAGCCTAGCAATTGGTTGTTGTTTACATTGTAAAATGCGATGATAAGCATGCCGAGATTCACAGTTTTATAATCGAACTATACTGCTCCCAATCACACATCAGTTTAGGGATTAGTTATCAACTTCAAACAAAATAATCAGTATTAAGAAAAGCTGAAACTGACAACGAATAGGTTTGTATATGTGGACATGCAATTTAACAGAAATTCAGATGTGGTTTTACTGCCTGGTGTTAATAGCGTGAATGCATGCATGCGCGATGTTTAGAAATTTCATTTAAACTGCCGGACATAGGCTCCCAGGGTGGCCTTTTTATTACAGATTTAATTGAGATATGAATATTTCATATATAATTGTGGGTATGTTGTGCTTTTCATAAATAATATCCTGAGCGAATATAATGCAGAATTCCTTGCACTATACAAAGGTCCTTACAGCATATAGTACATATTTTGCTTTTATAAGACATTCTGCTATATAAGGAAAACACAAAGGTATAGGATTTGTAATCTTTATTGTATACACAATATATGTATTTTATAATTACTTTGGGGTCAGAGCTACTTTTTTTTATAAAATATATCTTCTGGATTCTACAATTTTTGTTCAGGAAATAGCACCTACTTTATTGAATTTGTGGTTTTAATAAGTAGGTTATTGCTATATATAGTATGATTTTTGCTTAATTTTTCCGCATGAATAATTGCAGATATGGTTTTTGTTCATGCAGGATGTTGTTTGCTGTTTGGATCTATATAAAAATCTGATGACTTTAATGTTGTTAAGGACATCACTTGAAACGAATAACTTCCGTGCACGAAAACTGCAGCAATTTATTTACTCAATGCTCTGAATGATCGATTGTCAGGTTTGTTTCAGTTCTATAAGCCTATTCCCATTGTATGGACTCATTTATTGAAGATAGACATCCCTTGGTATCTATATACCCATGGCAGTCCTTCTCCCCCATGTATTAGTACCCCCTCTCTCTCTCATCTAATATGATGACATCGGCCAAATAGTTCAAATACAAGTCCCGACTATTAATTTCCCATATCGTGACATCCAACGTGAAACAAAGTAGCTAAATATATTGGCTTAAAAACGGCAGTTTATCGACTTATTAACCTATATATATAGTCTTCACGTTGCCCATTTTGTGGAACCTAATCATAACGCATAGACAATGAATAATAGATAGGATGGCTTCCATTATATAATATGGGCATTAATTTGAAGGAGGCGGGTAGATAAACAATTATTGAAGTATATATTTATCTTGAGCCGACAATCCAGGAGCGGATAAGTTTACTTTGGGAAACTATTGGAAAATGGGTCTCAACAATACCGTTGACATATCATTTTAGTCTCGCACTATTTCTAGTGCATTTGTATACGAAAGATCTTTTGTCTAAACTAATTAAAAATAATACGATTATTAATTTCCGTTCGCAATTACGAGTATTAGCAATTATGAAATCTCCAAGGACTGCACTGTTTACACACTTTACCATTAATATTTTTGCTGATATGCAGTGTGTAGACCTTGTATGGGGAGTATACAGCATGCAGGGGACTGAACAACTTCAGTTTTAATTTTTTTTTTTAATTTTGTTTAAAATCTTGGAAAAATGGACCATTAAGATTCGCCATGACCCTTTAGTCTATATATAGGAGTATTTTAAATACAGGTTACATTTTTGGATCTGTATAGACTATATGCCCTAACTGAAATTATAGTCCTGTATAACTTTGTGTAACAAATACTTAATCCCTAATAATTCATACAACACATGCAAATCCAAAATGTAAATTATGCGAATTTCACAATAAATATTATCAAAGTTACCAATTGTGTTGTCAAAGTGAACCACTTGAATAATTCACTGAATTAAACTTGTGCATTACAGAAAATTGTTGAATGTAATAGTTAATGCATTATCAACAATTTGTTCATCTCATGAATTTGTAGTTTGAAATTCTTGGAATTAACCGAGAAATTTTGAAATTTGTTAATTTTTCCCAAGTGCAATTATTTACGCTTACCTGTATGAACGTATTTATTTATGCAAATGCATAATTGATTATGCACGGGTTTATCATTCATAATTAATGCCAAATTAAAAGGTAACAATGAGAGAAATGCATGCTTTATTTCACCAACATACGCCCAGGAAGAGAAACTCAATTGAATTGTAACAACACTAATATAGAAATTTCGATTGTGCCCCTAGCTAACCCCCCTTTTGCAAGATACTGTATTTCTCAGAGAAGAAAGAAAATTATCGTTTAATCGTTATAATAATTTAAGGGGAAAAAAATTACTATTCACAGAGCATGCAGATTGGTTTTTAATTATTCATGATCATATTTATACAGATATTCAACAAATGCTGATAAACAAAAGATTTTCAATATCCTGCGTGTAAGAAAGTACACGAAATAGGACTGCTAATAACAATATTAGTTTTATTGTACATTGATTGATATTACGTTTATATGCTTTCTTTATCTGGATGCGTTTTTATTTAAGACAAAACGTGTAGGACTCCGGATATACGTCGGGATGTCCAAAATGTCAATAGCGGAAACATGATAACTTTAGGCCTTACATGGCGAGATTAAACTACTCTGATACAAAATTTTCCCACTATTTTATATAAATGCTAATGCTAATTGTTAGGAAATCGGCTAGATTTAAAAAAGCAACTGCTTAAGCATATTTAGATTTTTACTTAACCATGTTCTGACGAAAATATTAAAAATACTTCAAAAATTAGTCCTACTACACTTTTCGGAAGTAATTCATTAAATTTGGCTTTATTCTCGATTTCTTGGACCCTTTTTTAAATTAAAATAGTAGGCGCACTATACTTTAAAATTAATTTAGTATAAAGCATGATTAGGGCAGAATTTACAGAACTTTATAACTTTACCGAATAGGCAAGCTAATATTCCCTTATCAAAGCATTTATTTCTGATTATTTCATGCAATAATTTGTTCAAATAAATGTTAACATTGAAGCAAAGACCCTATGTTATTCGATGTCACATATAAGTACTATTCTAACCGTTAACTGCAAGTAACGGAGAAAATGAGTCATGGCAAAAAAACAGACTCAGAAACCGTGTAATAAGTGCAAATTATGTATGATTACATAAAATTCTGCATATTTTAAATAAGAAAAATATAACGTACTTGTCAAGATTCATAAACGTTCGTAAACCATCATATGCCCTTATAGTTATCGAACATGTAGAATTGCGCTGTGTAAAACAGATTCAAGTCTCGTGTTTATAACCAAAGTAACCCTTGCCTACAAGTTCCAAATAGTTTATAACCCAAATAGATAATACCGTAAAAGATGCTTTGTTGAATTTAAAATTATTATTTATATCAATGTCACACGTTGTTAAAACTTGTTAAGAATCGTGTTTGTTCAAAATTGTGTTGGCTTCGTGACAAGTGAGTCAGTTATAGGGTTGTTAGGTGGTTGTAAGATGGTGCCTAGTATCTACGTGACCAGAGGGACTTTGACATATCCCAGTTTTAAAATTCGTAACAAAATTTCGTAATAATAATAATAATGGTGTACTTACTTTTCTCTAATTTCCTAGCTTGGGCTTTTGCTCGCATCCTCCGCACAAACTCTCATTGATTTCTGTCCGGACAAGAATCACAGTAAGCGGAATAGGCGCTCAGCCTGCCCCATTGCCTTGTCCCGAAACAGGATGAACGGAAGACTTAAGAAACCACTTAAGTCGAGGAGTTGGACACCTGCGCGCATGCGCTACCTCCCATCCATCCACATGGGCCGCGGCGTTGCAATACGTTTTGCGGGACTGACTTTTGCGGACGCAGAACGCAGACCGAGGGGAAACTGCACACTCAGTCGATGCACACGCACTAAGTGAGAGCCATACTGGATCGCAAAGGTTGATGGCGGTGGGTGGGGAGAGAGGCCCACGCAGACGCAACTACGGAGGGGACACCCCTCCAGGGGTGGTGGCTTATTAGCGGATGAAAAAATTCTAGGGCATTTAAGGCCTTTGCAGTGGACAAGCAAGAGTCACAAAATAGGTGATCCGATTCTAGAAAGCGTAGCTTGGGAATGGCGCGAATTATTCGAAATTTTGGATTGTGAAACGTAATGTTTTTTTAAGAAAACTTCCTCGTTTTTAATATTCTAGACAGATAATGCTGCATGGATTATTATCATCTGATACAATATAAAACTTGGTTTAACTTTTGATGGTTTAGTGACTTGGCAGAAATATGAAAAGCACAACAATCGGAATAATAATAATAATATTTCCTCTTTTTAACATATATTTTTATTGTTCACAGATCTTATGAAAATTGTAATATTTGTTAAATTTACCTCTTGCTGGTTTGATGACTCTTGATCACAGACTGAAATATGAAAAGCACAACAATCGGAATATTAATAATTCCAATTTATACCACATATTTTTATTGATTACGTATCTTACGGAAATCAGAATATTTAGTAAATTCACCTTTGAATTTTCCAAATTCTGTGCACCATCAGCGGCGGACTTTGCAAGGGCGTCAGATTACCCGATGTCAAGTGGGGCCTTTAACATTAGATATTTAATATTATCTTTTTTAATATAGATTTATTTCACAACAAGTGTAATTGTGTCGTTTTTCCACTGATGTAATTTTTGAATATGTTATTTTCTTTTAAGCTTTATACAGTAGTTGTGAGTGGGGCTCCAGTAGGACTTGTTAGACCCAGTCCACAACTGTGCATCAACTATAAAGAATGTTGGAGAATTGGATTTTTAGTTGAATGTCTAAGAATATTCTGAAATATACGATAATTATACTCGGTTATTTATGTGTCAAAGATAAGGTTTGATTAAAGCCCTCGTTAAACTTAAACATTCGTAAATGAATACCCAGCAGACGAAAACTTAAATTGATTGAAAGGTCCTTAACCCCCAACCTCCAGAATTTGGCATATAGTTTTCATTAATGAAATACTTTTAAGTTTAGTAGGTGTGATTGTATATACTCATATTTTTTTCGTATAGTGGTACTCTTTTTTTTAAGAGGCGCTAAAACTTTGTAATCGATTCAACGTAAATCGCGGTTTATAACAGGATGAGTGAGTGACCTCATGTAACCGCTGACTAATTCAATTCGTTTTCTACCATCGGTATGCAAACAAAGTGAAGAAACGTGACTGTGGTGCTTTTGCAACTTTAAACAGCGACCTCTATCATGAACCGTGCTTGTGATACCCGAATACATCTGACTTTGGTGTTTTCTCTTCTTGTCGCTAGTTGATGAATTTATTTTCACTGATATCTTGTTATCAGATAGCCGTTTGCCGGCCATGTTAGCACGACTCCGATTATAATAAAAAAGTATTTTCGTAAATAAACCCCCACATAGGATACGAATTCTTCGAAAAACCGTCCAAGGCAGACCTGACACAGACATCAGTAACATCCGGGGTATATTCTTACGCCAATAAACGTGGCACCACCTAGTATAAAAAACACAATAACATTTATCAATTAAGTGTTACACAAAAGGTCTGCTGATGCCGCTGTGAAATTGATTTACTGACCATGGAACAAGCTTGCAAAATGATTAATTGTTGAAAAGATTGTGTTAAACAGTGTTGGGCAGTAATTGAGTACATTGAATGAAATTAAGTAACGAGTAAAAGAGTACCGAGTGCAAAGAATAATTGAATACAAAATGTACTTGAAAGGTAAGAGTACAAAAGTAATTGAATGTAAATGTACTCAAAGCGTACGAGTACAATGCATGCATTCAATTACAAAAATGTACTCATAATAGGTGATTACAAATGTGCTTGAGTATCTGAAATTATGAGTACCAATGCAATCAAGTGTGAATAGAAATACTTTTAAGTAAGTAATTGAATCGCGTTTAATAATACATTTGAGTAACGAGAATGAGTAACTTGACATAATGGTCATCCTAAAAGCTATAATATGAATGTATCTTAATTTGTACATTTCTGCTTATGATTTTTATCAAATGTATTGTTCTTTTTTCCCCTTTAGTTGTTAAGATTTTGCTAATGTATAAGAAGGTTTATTTTGTGATCCAATATTCATTAAGATTGTTAGTTTATTATTATACTTGTTTCTGCTTGCAACAAAATCTATATGGTCTTTAAAATAAATATAAATTGACTTCCCTAAACTATACTTTTGCAATCCGTCATACTCGTAATCAGTACTCATATCCATGAGTACAATTTACCCAAGCGTGATTATGATACTATACTCATACTATGAAGTATGATTTCTTGGATTGATTCAACAGGATCAGGTACTCTTAATCAGTACTTCTGCTCATGAGTACATATTTGCCGAAGTTTGATTACTCATTTCATACTTATATGACTACTGATTACATGTACTCTACTTATACAATAGAATACGATTTCACAGCATTCGTAATCGGTACTGCTACTCATGAGTACAATTTGCCCAAGTCTAGTGTTATATGCTTTCTAAAATGAATTTACAAAATTAACAATATTCTCTGAATTAAGGCTCTAGTGCTTGAGCATTAGTATCATTTTTTTTAGCATTCTAGCAATGTTACTTAACATCATAATCCATAGATAAATAAAACCTACTCTAGTAGTCGTTTATGCAGTTAGTAACCAAAGTTTATTATGTATGCATGTCAGCTGCATAAAACGCATGAATTTTAGCTGAAACTTTTAGTTTACTAGTAGACTTTCTTCTGCCAAGAAATATGTCCATTAGGAGACAAAGGATGTGGGCCTTAGTATTCTGTACGTGCGAATGCATAAAGAGCCACCTTATCATAATGCTGGTGCATCTGGTTGTTACGACTTAAAGTAAAGTTATGGCAACTCAGCACCAACTAAAAGAAACAAATATTATTTTAATGTGACTGAGACCATTCATTTTGGTAGTCATTTTTTATTGTTCAAGCCTGACTCCTACAGTGGTCGTTAGGCGTTAAGATATGGGAAACAAGATGTGAATTACAAGACAAATTAAAGATAACTTTTCGCGTCTGGAACCCATTGTGTCCCAATTAAGAGAGTGGAGCATTTCTGTCACACTAACGGAATGTTGGTAACAGCCCTTAAGCCGGGTCTCCACCAAGAGACTCATGAGGAATGAGGATGAAAACCATGATGTCACAACAATGATAATGAAGCCGAAGTGTCTCCACCAAAATACTCAAAAAAAACACGGCTTCAATGAGTCGTTTTGATGGCGCTCCTACTAAAGTAGGATCTACACAATTTTTTAGACTCACGCATTGCAAACGAGCGACATATTTACATTTCTAAAAAAATATCTACTACATATCTACAATAAATATCTACATTTATAGATAGATCTTTAATAATTTTTACCTTTGATCTAGACTGCTGCCCGAGCGATTGTGAAAATGAGTCTAGACTCACGATTTTAGAATAGAAAACGCGTCATAAGTTTGCTGAAACAAAACTTGTAAGCAAACTTTTTTACAAATTTGTTTCAGTAAACCGTGAGTATACTCAATGATACTCTTGGTGGAGACCCACCCGGCTTATCAAATCTGTTTGCCCTACGCTTGACCATCAGGATATAGAGATGGTCCATATTAATCAAGTTTCCGAATTTCCAAAGTATAATACGACAGGTTTTAAGGTGTCTCATCTTGGAGGTATCTTGTTGGAAAATTTTGACATGCTGCATGCAAAATCCCTTGCATGTATGCTTAATGTAATCGATGTAGGTCCATTTCGGATTGATAAGGCACGGATTCGACCGATTTAAAGGGGGTTTTGCATTCATATACGTTGAAATAATAATAATGGGGCTGGATTTGTGCAAGGGTACATTTCCTGGATTTTAGGGGATTATAGTTTCGTTAGTGTTACGGTGCCAATATGGAAGATGGGCAAATGTTAACCCCCTTTTCCTTCACAAATATTATGCAGACTATGCATCCCTTTGTGCTATGTCTCCCAATTTTCTTCTATTGATATGCACCCCCTTATTCCTGCCTGTAATGAAAAATTCAGTAGAAAAAAAATATTACTATAAGGGTGATTTCGCGCTGTGCGGGTTAAACATGAAATAAGCAATATTTCTTGGCTGATGTATGAAATATGGTGTCTGAAATATGTAATATGTGTCTATTTATTTATATTTTACAGTCGTGCCAGCCTGCTTTGAATGCAGATGACACAGCAGAGGACAAATTAAATTCGTATGTAATAGTTTTGGAAGACAAGGTCTAGGCTAATCTATGCGATTACATGCCTCGGTGAAAACGGAGGTTACGAGCATTATAGTTGGGGCAATATCAAGCTATACAAAGGTTTACCAAACTTTTTCAGACATTTATTTGCAAATGGCTGAGTTAACAAATCTCCTCCCTTTATTTCCCACCCATATTAAATAGAACCCATGCTATCAAATTTATTTCTGTACTGAACTATGTTATATACAATTTGCCTTTATTTAGAACAACCTACAAAATGAACACTGCATTTATAAAGTTTGGAAAATTATTTCATGAACTTTAATGTTTACTCAAATACGCGAATTTTTGAGTAGCATGCATTAATCTAAACACAATAGTATTTAAAATGTACATTAAGTATCCACAGTTGTGAACAATTATGAAGAAAAATCCTTAAATGCTATCTGCAATCTATTTATTTATGGAATGTGGTTGTGTATTTTAAATTACTGTTTTGATTTATATTACAAGTCTGAGGAATTTTATATGGATTGTAAATTGAAGAACTTTTTGTTTCAATGAGTATATTTAAAAGCATTATTTAAAAGTTTTACACTGATTCAACCTGCCACGGTGTTATTCTGTATATACAAGTCCCAAAAGTGCTTAACATGTGCTAATAAATGACAATCCTGT
>JAQGBW010001286.1:0-27611 GCA_034698625.1 Julus scanicus
AATTATGGTCTATATGCCCTTAATTATGATCAATAGGCCCTTAATTATGGCCTTTTTAAACTTAATTATGGTCTTTACGCCCTTACTTATGGTCTATATTTTCTTAATTTATTTATTTATTTATTTATTTAAATTGCACATTATTTAAATCGATTATTTAAATTCGATTTTTATGCCCTTACTTCTGGTCATTCAAAACATCGAGGCTAACTCAGATTTTTTTAATTTCTACAGTAAAAACACGATTTTTTTTAAGTAAAAATGTAAATTTTTACGATGAAATTAAAATTATTATTAATCAGACATATGAATTTTCTCAATTAAAATTACATTTTTTTCGGGATTGAAAATCCGATTTTCTGCAGTAAAATTACATTATTCTGCTTTAAAAATCTGATTTTTCTCTGGTAAAAATGCAATTTTTCTGCAGTAAAAATACGAATTTTCTCTTTTAAAATTGCGTTTTTCGGGAATAAAATTCCGCTTTCCCTGTACTAAAAATCTGATTTTTCTCTAGTAATAAATGCAATTTTTCTGCAGTAAAAATACAAATTTTCTGGAGCATATATAATTGCATTTTTCGGGAATAAAATTCCGCTTTCCCTGCACTAAAAATCTGCTTTTATAAGTGAAAAATTTTTAATGTTTCACTGGTAAAAATGCAATTTTTCTGCACTAACTTTGCATTATTCGGGAATAAAAATCCGATTTTCCTGCAGTAAAAATCCTATTTTTAGGGATAATATAATTTTTCTGCTTTAAAAACATTATCTTTAGCAATATTATCGCAGTTTCATGATTAAGCTGGTCAGGGAAACTTATTTTAAAACCTGAAAAAGTCAGGGAAGTTGAATATTTTATTTTTGGGGGAACCCTGTTTAAAAGACCATATTCCAAATGTTTTAGGTCTTAGGGTCCAAATTAGACATGCATTTAGTACTTTAGGACCATATTCCAAATGAGGCCCCTTGCTGGCTGTTCATTGGAAGAGTCCTTCTCCTTTAAGTCCATTTGCCTCTCTTTCGATCCACCAGATGGCGCCCTTTGATGGACTCTTCCGCAGAAGGGGATGAGGAAAGGGCTTCTCTTGCGAAAGAGGAAGAAGTGAGAGTGCGTCCGTATGGAAACTGCGTTAACCTCCTTTCTTCCTCTTCCTTTCCTCCTTTTCCTCATTTTTCATATTTTCGAGCCGATTTTCTTGTGCTGAAACCGTGAGTATTTTTCGCCTCTTTTTATCTTACTCGTTTTCCTTTTTTTCCCCGTTCCATTTGGCATCCTCGGTGCATTCCATCTTCCTGTTTTATCTTCCTCCTCCTCCGTTTTCATCTCCTCTTTCCTTTTCGCCTGTCGTCGACGCGCTCGCAAAACCCAGCTGCAAAAGAGGAATTTGCATTGGCTACTTATGACATCCTCTTTTTTCCTTTTCCTCATCCTTTTCCTTTTCTTATTCGTCCTCATCTTCGTCCTCCTCTTTTTGCAGCCTGGTCTGCAGTTATCCAATCCTTCACCTTTATTGGTGGAGGCCTTTATTGCTCACTCTCCGCCTCTTTTTCCTTTTTCCTTATCCTCTTCCTTATTTTCTTCATTATCCTCCTCTTTCTACAGCTTGGTCTGCAGTCATCCCATCCTTCACCAATGATAACTCACCCCGTCCTTCTCCTGTTTCCCTGTTTCCTCATTTTGTTAAACTTCCTTTTTTCCTCGTCCTGTTCCATTTCCTTAACTTCCTCGTTCTCCTTTTTATGCAGCCTTGACTGCAGTTATCCAATCCTCCTACATTAAAAACTCTTCCTTTCCTTCTACTTTATTTGCACACTCCAATATTTTCCTCTTTATGTTCCTTCTCATTTTCCCCAATCCCCACCTATTCCTTTTCCTTCTCGTCCTCTTCCTTTAACTTCTCCGTCTTTCTTTTCCTTTTTCCTTATCCTCTTTTCCTAGTGCAGTCTTTACACTTTTTAACTCATTTAGCAACTGAGGCTCCTGCATTGCCTATTCTGCTGACATCCTAATTTCATTTTCCTCGCATCCTGTTCCTTATTCTATTCTTTTTCCTGTTCCTCTTAATTTTCCTCATCCTCATCTTCTTGATGTACTCTGTTCCACATTTTTATCGTCCGGTAGCGACCAAAGAACTTAAGGTGCATCTGTAGACCCCATCCTTTTCCTTTTATTATGTGTCTTCCTTCTCTTCCTTTTCTACCTCGTCCTCTTCCTCTTATTGCTACATTCTGATTTGGTCCAAAGTTTTTCCATCATGCAGCAAAGATACTTCATCCTTTTCCATTTTTCCTCATTTTCCTCTCCCTCTCCTTTTGCTCTCAATAACATCCTCATCCTCTTGCCTTTTCCTCGTATTCCTACATTCTGATTTCGTGCATAGCTCTTCTTTTTTTCCTTTTATCCTCATTGTTATGTTTTTCCTTTTTTTAAATCCTCTTCCTTTTTTTCTGGTCTGATCTGCGATTATCCCATCCTGCATTATAAAAGGACCCAGCATTGCATCTTGTTCCTCCTCATTTTGTCCTATTTCCTTTCCTCCTCCTCTTCCTCCTCCTCCTCCTCCTCCTCCTTTGCATCATGCAGCAAAGGTGTCTTATCCTTTCCTATTTTTCTTCATCTTCCTCTCCCTCTCCTTTTGCTCTCAATAACATCCTCATCCTCTTGCCTTTTCCTCGTATTCCTACATTCGGATTTAGTGCATAGCTCTTCTTTTTTTCCTTTTATCCTCATTGTTATGTTTTTCCTTTTTTTAAATCCTCTTCCTTTTCTTCTGGTCTGATCTGCGATTATCCCATCCTGCATTATAAAAGGACCCTGCATTGCATCTTGTTCCTCCTCATGTTGTCCTATTTCCTTTCCTCCTCCTCTTCCTCCTCCTCTTCCTCCTCCTCTTCCTTTGCATCACGCAGCAAAGGTGTCTTATCCTTTCCTATTTTTCCTCATCTTCCTCCCCCCCTTCCTTTAGCTTTCAATAACATCCTCATCCTCTACCTTTTCCTCGTATTCCTACAATCTGATCTCGTGCATAGTTTATCTTTATTTTCCCTTTTTTCCTTGCCTCCTCATTGTTATGTTTTTCCTTTTTTTTAATCCTCTTCCTCTTCTTCTGGTCTGATCTGCGATTATCCCATCCTGCATTGTAAAAGGACCTTGCATTGCATCTTGTTCCTCCTTCTCCTCCTGCTCTTCCTTCTTCTCTTCCTCCTCCTCTTCCTTTTCTTCCTCCTGCTCCTCCTCTTCTACTCCTCCTGTTCTTCCTCCTCTTCCTCCTATTCCACCTCCTTCTCCTCCTCTACCTCCTCCTCCTTCTCTTCCTCTTCCTCCTCCTCCACCTCTTCCTCCTGCTCCTCCTCTTCCTCCTCCTTCTCCTTCTCCTACTCCTTCTCTTCCTCCTCCTCTTCCTCCGCCTCTTCTACTCCTCCTGTTCTTCCTCCTCTTCCTCCGATTCCACCTCCGCCTCCTCCTCTACCTCCTCCTCCTGCTCCTTCTCTTCCTCTTCCTCTTCCTCCTCCTCCACCTCTTTCTCCTGCTCCTCCTCTTCCTCTCCTTTTCCTCCTCCTACTCCTCCTCCTCCTGCTCCCCCTACTCTTCTCATTTAACTTTTCCTCTCCTCTCCCTCACATTTTAGTATCCTTATAATCTAAACAGATGCGGCCCACTGACTTCCTGTGCTCCAGAAGGTCCAAGATCTCATGCCACATCCTCAGACATCCTTTATTTCTATTCCTCTTCCTTTTCCTCCATCTTCATCCTTTTCCTTTTCTCCCCTTCTTCCTTTTTCACTACCCTCTGATCACATATTGCCCAGTGATCTCTGGTACTACATAGGTCCATGATCTGACATTCATTACATCTTTCTCCTTGTCTTCCTCCTTTCCGACAAGTGCCCTTTGAAATCCAAGAAGCCTTTTATCTCAGTTCCTGCGCTATCCCGATTGTTCCATTTGATTTTTTCCCCTCGTAGCAGCTGTTTGTCTTCCGTTGTCCTCGGAGGAGGAACATTCGCTCTGAAGATTCTGCGGAAGCACTCCTGAGCCGGATCTACGCTTCCGGATCCGCTTTGCCGCTCCCGAGCCAAAATCAATGAAATCCGGAGTGAACGTGGAATCACCGCATCCGCACCACGAGTGAACGCAAATACACTCCATCGCGTCTTACGCTCCACCGCTGCTTGGGACACGTGACCAATGACCGGCGGCAAGCGAGTAACCGACCAAGGACCAGGAGTCTTTAACTGTAGAGAGACCATATTGTGCCTATTGACCAACAAGTAGAAAACTTGCGGACTGTTGGACCGTGGTCCTCGGAGTGTTTGCCACGCGTGGATTACTAAAGTGCATTCGCGAGTGATATTAGATCTGTAGACTCGCTTGTGGTTCACCACATTTGTCTTTTCTACATTGCATCGCCAAAGTTGCCGCAAGTGCTGCCGAGTCTTTGCGGTTGCTGGACAAGTGTTGCGATTTACTGAGTCCTACGTGTCCTGCTACGGTCCAGGGCCCATTCCTCTTCTGTTCTTTTTTACTGTCCTGTCTATTTTTCCTCTCCTTACAATCCCCACACTTACCGCAAGTGGTTGCCAGAGCCCTACCTGTCCGTCACCAGACTTGTCACAAGTGTCACCAAGTCCGTGTGGTTGTCAAAGCACTACTTGTCCCGCTACGGTCCTGTGCCCATTTCTCTTCTGTTCTTCTTTACTGTCCTGTCCATTCCTCCTCTCCTCACAATCCCACACTTTCTGCAAGTGGTTTCCAGAGCCCTAGACTTGTCGCAAGTGTCGCCAAGTCTGTGAGGTTGCCAAAGCCCTCTCCATCAAGTGAACTATCCTCTTTTGTCCTTTTCTCTTATCCTTCCTCCTCTCCACCACCCCATTATTTTCTTTCTTTCTTCCTTCCATCTACTTCCTGTCATCCTGTGGTTGATGTTTACTTAATCCTCTTTGCTGCCAGTCTGTCTAGACTTAGTGTTGCCTGAAGAGCCTGGGAACCTCTTGGCTTCCTTTTCCCACACTTTCATCTTTCCTTTCCTCCCTTCTCCTGGCCTTTGACCTCGACCTCGATTGAGTGCCTCCAGACCGTCTGGGCGCCTCTTAGGTCTGGTTTCCCCTCAACTGTCTGGTCGCTTTGGCGCCACCCAACAACGACTGGAAGCCCATCAGGCGGTGATGTGGATGCGTCATGTCTGACGGCGGTGGGGCCCAAGGAGGCTGCCATGGAACCTGTGGCTTCCAAACAGGAATGGACCTCCGACGGATGCTTTCTTTGACCTTATCGGTGCAGCTCTTGCTGCTGATGCTTGTCGCCTGGGCCGCCGGCCCTTGCGGCGCTAGGGTGGCACAGCCTCTGGCGCCGATATTCCCTTCTCCTTCTGGTCGCACCCCGGCGACGGCCCTTCGCCCGTCATCGAAGGCAAATGAGAATATCACCATCGGGGTGATTCTGCCCAAGACCAACTTCATGAGCCGCTTCCGGCAGCTCATCAAGAAGCTGTCGGACTCCATCGACGACCTGCGGAAGAGCAGGAACCCCATCTTTAAGTTTGTCAGCTTGTACCACCTGATGCCAGAATCCGTCTTCGTGCCCACCAAAAGCAGCCCCATAGGTAAGTGCGGCACAATTCCGTGTTTCTTATTCCATTACGCGGGTGTTTGGGTTTCGACCTTTCGTTGTTTAGGGCCTGTTTGCCTTTCTTTAATTGGGCACCTAACCTTGTTCCACAAACCCTTCCTCGTGAGTTATCTTGTGTGCGGAAGTATTTTTGCCGGTTGTAACCGCAGGCCCCACTTACTATGTTCACAGAATAAGGTGTACCCACAGGCCCTACCATCAATTTGGAGGAGACGAGGGTCCCACCTGTGGAGGTCTCACCTTCTGGTCTAAAATGAGGATTAACCTCAGGCCCCACATACCGTCTCCTCCAAAAATAAATATCCTTAGACCCCATTTTTTGGTACAAAGTACAGGAGTTAAGGCCTTAAGATCTTCGGTTAGGTCTTCAGCGGTACTTCGCGCAATGTTCCGCGTTGCTTTTTTTGCTCTCGGAGGCTGCCGTCTGGTAATTTTTCATCTTTCTTGAGTGGTTTTTTTGCTTTATGTCCAAAGTAATTTCCCCTGAGATTAAAAGAACACGACTTGGGACCAAATTCAGCCCACGTTTCAGATTTCTTTACCGATCGACACGACCGAGACGACCGAGACTTTGACGAACGGATTTTTTGATGCGTTCCGGGATGTCTTGAGCCATTTCTTTCACTTTGTTGAATTTCAGATATTTTAAATGAACTTTGCAAAACTGCTCTTCCCAATAAGTTCAGCGTGATTTTCTTCTTGATCAACGCCGAGTTTTACGACAGTACCGCCGCATCGCAGTACCTCTTCCAGTTTGCCGGATACTTGGGGATCCCAGTGTTCTCCTGGAGCTCATACAGCCAAGGTCTAGAACAGGTGAGAAAAACGGGTTGTACCATTGACAATTACTTAATCGACCGTTAAATTTTTATCCTTTAAGAGACATGGAAGGTCTTTAACAAAACTGACTAAAAGTGCCCTTAAAAGCACTGTCAACAATGCAAGCATTTAATCTGTCTTTAAGTATGTTAGCCTGTTGGAAGAACACTATTTTTGGTTAGTTTCACCATTGACAATTACTTAATCAACCGTTAAATTTTAACATTTAAGAGACATCAAAGGTCTTTTAAACAATTATTTAATGTGCCCTTAAAACCACTGTTAACAATGCAATCATTTAATCTGTCTTTAAGTATGTAAGCCCCTTGGAAGAACACTATTTTTGGTCAGTTGTACCATTGACAATTACTTAATCGACCGTTAAATGTTCATCCTTTTACGAGACATGAAAGGTCTTTAACAAAACTAATTGAAAGCGCCCTTAAAACCACTGTTAACAATACAATCATTTAATATCTGCCTTTAATTATGTTAGTTCCTTGGAGGAACACTATTTTTGGTTAGTTGCACCATTAACAATTACTTAATTGACAATTAAATTTTCATCCTTTGCAATACATGAAAGGTGCTTAAAAACTGATTGAAAGTGCCCTTAAATTCACTGTTAAGGATGCTTCATTTAATCCGACATTAAGTCCCTTGGAAGAACCGCCTTTTGATGAGTTGCCCCATTGACATTAATTACTTAATCGACCGTTAAATTTTCATCCTTTTGCAATAAATGAAAGGTGCTCAAAAACTGATTGAAAGTGCTCTTGAGTTCACTATTATGGCTGCTTCATTTAATCGGACATTAAGTCCCTTGGAAGAACACTCTTTTGATGAGTTTCCCCATTGACATTAATTACTTAATCGACCGTTAAATTTTCATCCTTTTACGAGACACTACAGACCTTTAAAAATCCATTGTTTGTGAATAAGGGATTCGCGTATTTCCCATAGGCCCTTATAGCTCGAAATCTCGTTAATTCTACACCCCTAAAAGCCCTTTGAATTTCACCACCACCAACGCTTAATGCAGATGTGAATATGTAGGTCGTCGAGGGTTAATTTTGACCTAGATATTTGAATGAGAATAAGCTGGATTATATTGAACCCAATTGATCGATTATTTACACAATGGATCCACTTTGGGCTTCTCGTGTGCGAAGGAAAAAAGTGCGTTGAAATGTTGAAATGTGTGGAGTCTTTCCTCTTCATCTCTTGCTTCTTTTCCAACCTTTTCATGTTTTCATTTTCTCTCTTCGGAGTCTTTTTTGGCTCTACAAATAAATCGATGAAGCTTTCGCAACTTGAATATCTACAGAACATGTCGATTCAGAATGGAAAAAAATGATGCTCTGAAACGCGACGAATGGCGTTGATGGAAAACGATGCCCACTTCAAACGCATCCACTTTACAATTCAATCCGAGTTTCGAAGCCAACTTTTCCTCGTTTTACGATGTTTTTACTTGTTTTTATTTCGGTTTCCGTTAAACAAAACTCCATATTGAACGAATGGCGGAGTCGGCCATCTTGTGTTCCATTTTTATGGATTCCATTTTGGTTGCCGTGGCAACGTTTCAATTCTTCCTCGCGCAGCCAGCGCGTGATCCTCACTATAAATGCAATATGCAGTAATATGGACTGCACGATCCTAACTACGTATATATTGCAATACTTGAAACTGGCTATATATTGCAAGCCTAACTAAATATTGTATCACTTTCTCCTGACTATAATGCATGATTCTAACCATATACTGCCATTCGTGTTGCTAACTATACACAATATCATGAAATGCATATATACGGCAATGCATGTTGTTCCTACCTATGTATTGCAACATATGCAGTTTTAACTATATATTGCAATATGAAATCATAACTATATATTGCATCATGAAATTCCAACTATGTATATATTGCAACATGCAGCCCCAAACTATATATATATGGCGTATGCAGTTCCAAATATATATAGCAACATGAAATCCCAACTATATATTGCAACATATTATATCCCAAATGTATATTCCAACATTCAATCCCAACTATATATTGCGACATATGCAGTTCCAACTATATATTGCAACATGAAATCTCAACTATATATTGCAACATATGCAATCCCAACTCTATATATATTGCAACATATGCAGTTCCAACAATATATTGCGACATATGCTGTCCCAACTATATATATTGCAACATGAAATCCCAACTATATATTGCAGCAAATGCAATCCTAACTGTATATATTGCAAAGTGATGTTTTGAAGTAATAATCCCAACTACGTATTTCAATAGGCCAGTGATCCTAACCACGCAGCCATCGCGACCTCGCACGAGAGCCTCTAATGACGTCATGCACGAGCTAGCGCGTGCTATATATATATATATATATATATATATATATATATAGCCAAGCACGCGCCACCATGACGACGCCATTATTGTTGATCGTCAGTTGCCATGACAACGGAATGTATTGCAAAATACACGTAGTTAGGATCTGCGAAGTATTCATAGTTGGGATCACGTGCTGGCTGCGCGAGGAAGAATTGGAACGTTGCCATGGCAACCATGGAAAACTCAAAAATAGAACGCACAAAAATTGGAACACAAGATGGCCGTCCCCGCCATACGTTCAATGAAACAATTTGGGCATTTTGATTATTTGTATTTTTTGTACATAAAATATCTTAAAACAAGGTTTTTTCTCTTTCTAGAAAGTGTCTAAGAATGTGATAATGCAGATGGCGCCATCTTTAGCCCATCAGAGTGCGGCCATGCTCAGCATTTTACAAAGGTCAGAGGTCAAGAGCAATCAAAATGCAATGACATTTTCGCATAAAAGCATCATTCCCTTTAATCTAAAGTGTTAATAACAACAATCTTTATATTCGATGAATTTCCCTAAAGCTTTTACGTTTTTTTATCTTCTTCTTTCTATTTTGGGACCTTTTAACGTTGTTATACGCAAATTTCCTTCAATTTGTGCAAAAATGAATATCGAGCGATGTTTTTGTCGCGATGCTTTCGTAAATCGAAAACCTTTTGAAAGATACGCTTTATTTAATCGATGATGTAAAGATTAAATAGGAAATAGAAAAATCAATCGATTAACTATTTTTAGGCATTTTACGAAAGGCGGTCAAAAAGTTCTTGCATATTCGTTTATTATTCGAATACCGGATGTCGTAGAAAAAAACTGAAATAGCCATTTTAAAGAGCATGAAATTTTGGTTTTAAGTCACTTCATGGCCCCGCAATTCATGCAGAATTTCGAAAAAAACTATCAAAATAGCAAATTTCCCGCACATTAAAATGGCTGTTTCAGTTTTTTTTGTTCGACATCTGGTCTCAAAGTTACCGATGTTACGGTACTTGAAAAGTTGAAAAATGTTAAACTGTTCTGGAAAAGTGAAGTTTGAATAATGAATTTCGATTGAATGCATTGTGATGATGATGATGATGTTTGTTTGTTTATTTGTTACAGATATTCTTGGCACCAGTTTTCAATAGTGACCAGTTTCACGGCCGGTCATCATGACTTTGTTCAAGCGGTTAAAGATAAAATGGAACTGATGAAAAACGAGTTTGGGTAAGAAAGATGATTCAAAAGTTGATGTTCGTGGAATCGGTCCATCGAGAACTAACGCTTTATTCTTTTTCCAGACTTAATCTATTAGCCACTGTGAAAGTGGAAACCCAGGGAGAAACGGAAGCGATGCGGGAACGTCTCGCGGAACTCCAGAACACGGACACCCGTATCATCCTGCTGTACTCGACCCGCGAGGAGGCCGTACGGATCTTCGAGGTAGCCCAGGAGTTAGGGCTCATCGGTAAATCCTACATGTGGATCGTGGCCCAACTTGTCATCGGAGGACGCATGGAAAATGCCCTCGAGGCAACCTTCCCGACCGGGATGTTAGGTACGGGACAAATACGTTCGCGGATCGAGGATTGTCGGAAGAGAACTTACAATTGCTGTTGTCTTTTGTCAGGAGTTTACTTCGATACCAGTATCGATGGACTTCTTCCGGAAATCGACAAGGCGGCTAAGGTGTTTGGACATGGACTTGAGTTGTTTGTCCGCGACCCACGGAACGCCAACATCACGCTCAAGCCCAACTTGTCCTGTAACGACACCGGAGAAATGAGATGGAACCAGGGAGAAGCTTTTGTCAGGTATGTTTGTCAGATGTTGGTACCATCTATCTTTGGGCCATCTGTCTAGGGCCCAAAGTCACCACATACGGCCCGCTAAGTTACTGCATACGACCCTCTAATTTACCACATACGGCCCACTAAGCCACCACATACGGCCCGCTAAGTCACCACGTTTTGGCCCGCTAAGTCACTGCATACGGCCCGCTAAGTTACCAATTACGGTTCGCTAAGTCACCACATACGGCCTGCTAAGTCACCGCATACGGCCTGCTAAGTCACCACATATGGCCTGCTAAGTTACCAAATACAGTCCGCTAAGTTACCGCATACGGCCCGCTAAGTTACCGCATATGGCCCTTTAAGTCACTGCATACGGCCCTTTAAGTTACCGCATACGGCCCTTTAAGTTACCGTATACGGCCCTTTAAGTTACCAAATACAGCCTGCTAAGTTACCACATACGGCCCTTTAAGTTACGGCATACGGCAAGTTAAGTCACCGCATACGACCCTTTAAGTTACCGCATACGGCCCTTTAAGTTACCGCAAACGGCCCTCTAAGTTACCGCTTAAGCCCCGCTAAGTCACCACATACGGCCCGCTGAGTCACCACGTACGGCTTGCTAAGTCACCACATACGGCCCGCTAAGTTACCACCTAGGGCTTGAAGTATACAAATTATCTTCCATTTCTTTTTCAGGTATTTGCGGAACGTGAGCTTTAGTTCCGGGTACGGAAAACCCAACATCGAGTTTAATTCCGACGGTACTCTGAAATACGTAGAACTCACGGTCATCAATCTGAACGCCAACGGAAAATGGGAAGCGGTAAACTCCGGTTTCTTGAAAAATGCTCTAACAGGGTCCTACCGGATCCATACTACCAATTCCGTGCCAATTAAGAACCGCGGCCCTTGTTATTTTCAGTTCGGTTCTTGGACCCCCGTCGGCCTGGAAATCAGGGATATCGTGTGGCCCGGCAACTCGTTGGTTCCTCCTCCGGGGGCTCCCGAGGAATTTCACCTGAACATCACCTTCATGGAAGAACCGCCTTTCATCCTCTTGGGGCCTCCGGATCCGATCACGGGACGATGCATTAACCGGGGAATCAGTTGTCAAGCGGGACGGCAATCCGTATATCACAACTCGTGAGACATTTTTGCGGATATCTTTTCGGAAACACGTCTGAAAATTACAATTTTAAAGTTTTGGTATTTCGGTTGTCTTTATTTTTAAGGACCAACAGCAGCTACATAAGGGAAATTCCCATCATCAAATGCTGTTCCGGATTAAGTATCGACTTGCTGCTTAAATTCGCGGTCGATTTGAAATTTTCTTACAATTTGAGTCGCGTCGAAGACGGATATTGGGGCGCTGAAGTGGTGAGATAGCGTTCGAAAGGCTTATCGGCACAAAAGTCCCTAAATATCTAGAATTGCGGTTCACGCACAATTTTTTTCAGAACGGGCAATGGAACGGCCTGGTTGCCGCTTTGGTCCACCGCAAGACGGACATGGTGATGACCTCTTTCAAAATCAACTCCATGCGCGAGGCGGTCATCGACTTCTCGATTCCGTTCATGGAAACGGGTATTGCCATCGTGGTTGCCAAAAGAACCGGCATCATATCTCCGAAGGCCTTTTTGGGTAGGTCTTCCGGCCCCATGCCGGAGTTACGCGATACGATTTAACATTTTTGATATTTTTTAGAGCCCTTTGACACGGTGTCCTGGGTGATGATCCTTATCGTGAGCATCCACGTAGCCGCCTTCGCCATATTTCTCTTCGAGTGGCTGAGTCCGGCCGGTTACAACATGACGATGCAGCCTCCCAGAGGTTCGTAGCCGCGCGGTCCCGGGTGTCGTATCGAAACATGACCGCGTTATAAACCGACACGAACTATTTTGTCCGCAGACTACAAGTTCTCCCTGTTGCGCACGTACTGGATGGTTTGGGCCGATTTGTTCGGAGCATCCGTGAACGTTGACTGCCCCAGGAGCTTCTCGGCCCGCTTCATGTCCAGCGTGTGGGCCATGTTTGCGGTGGTCTTCTTGGCCATCTACACCGCAAACCTCGCTGCATTTATGATCACGCAGGAAGAGTTCCACGATCTCAGCGGCATTGAAGACAAGAGAGTGAGTACGGCTTATAAGCCGCTTTTTATTTTTTTCATTCTCTTCCTCTTCCTCCTCTACTCCTCTTTTTGGTTACTTTCTTATTGTTTTTCATCCTCTCCTCCTCCTTTGCCACTTGTTCCTTTTTTCCTTACCACCTCCTCTTTTCCTCTTCCTTCACTTCGTATTTTTCCTTCCTTCCCTTCCTCATATTTTTCTTTCCTCTCTCTCCTTTTTTCCATTTCCCTTTTTTGCTTCCTCTTTCATCCCCTTGCCTCCTTATCTTCCTTATATTTTTCCACCCTCTTTTTTATATTTTTCTGCCTCATCTTATGTTTCCTTCCTCCTCTTCCTCATGTTTTTCTTTCCTCTCTTCCTTTTTCCCCCTTCCCTTCCTCTGTCACCCCTATGTTCCTTGCTCCTTGTTCCTTGTTCCTATTTTCCTTTTTGTCCACATCTTCCTTTCCTCCTCCTAAGCTTTTTCTTCCTCCACTAATTCATTCTTTCCTCATTTCTACACTTCCCCACATCCCTGCTTTCCCGCTTCCCCACTTTCCCGCTTTCCCTCTCCCCCACTTCCTAAACTTCCTCACTTCCTCAATTCCCTACTTCCTCACATCCCCGCTTCCCTACTCCCCCACCTCCCCACTTCCTCACATCCCTACTTCCCCACCTCCCCACTTCCTTACTCCCCCACCTCCCCGCTTCCCCACCTTCCCACTTCCCTACTTCCTCACTCCCTCACTCCCCCACCTCCCCACTTCCTCACTTCCCTAATTCCTCACTTTCCCACTTCCCTACTCCCCCACCTCCTCAATTTCCCATCTCCCCACTTCCTCACTTCCTCACTTTCCCATTTTCCCACTTCCTCAACTTCTTTATTTTCTTCCACTTTTCCTTTTGCTCTTCTTTCCCCCCACTTGTCTAATTTATTTCCCACATCACATATCCTCATTTTCTTGCGTTTATCTTCCTCCTTTTCCCCAATTTCCCCAGCAACCTTTTCCTTATCTTCCTTTTTCCTTTTCCTCCTTTGCCCTTAAAAAGATCCCCCTAATTACCGGCAAACTGTATGAAACTTAGCGGACGCTCGTGCAATGCTGCTTTCCCAGCTTTTAATTTGGTTATTTGTTTAGTTTGATCCTCGTCCTACTGCCTTTCCTTCTTTTCCTCCTTTCCTTCCTTTCCCCTAGCCTCGCACCGCAACCACCGATCGCATGCCGCGAATGAATCGCACTGTTTTTCTCTCTTCCCTCACACTGCATTGTATATGGTTTTTTATTTCGTTTTCGCCTTTTTTCCTCCCCTCACCACTTCCTCTCTCTGGACTCTTCTGTTCCTCTTCTCCTTCCTTCCTCCCTTTGCAGTTAGCCAATCCTTACGCTCACAAGCCCCCCTTTCGCTACGGGACAATGCCCTACGGTAACACAGACTCCATCCTGCAGAAGAACCGCCCTCGACAACACGCCTACATGAAGCAGTATAACAGGAGCAACATCGCCGAGGGGATTAAAGCCGTGAAAAAGGGGTAAAAAACAAAATGTCTCCTCCTCATCCTCTTCCTGCACTTTTCCCCCAATCAAATATCTGTTTAAAGTTTTATATAACATTGGTCTTGCCCATTTGTTTTCCTCCTACGCCTTCACCCCTTCATTTTTTTCTACCCTATCTCCGATTTACTCCTCCACCTCTTATTTCTTCTACACATGCACCTACACCTTCTCTGCCTCTTTCTCCTTATTTTGCTCCTGCCTCCAAATCCTCATCCCGTTCCCTCCTCCTGCTTCACCTCATTTGCCTTTACTCCTCCTCCCCTTCTCCCTTCCTCCTCCCTTTCTCCACCTCTTCCTCCTCCCCTTCTCCACCTCTTCCTCCTCCTCATTTCCACCTCTTCCTCCTCCTCATTTCCACCTCTTCCTTCATTCTCCCCTTCTCCACCTCTTCCTTCTTTCTCCCCTTCTCCACCTCTTTCTCCTCCCCTTCTCCGCCTCTTCCTCCTTCCTTCCTCCACCTCTTTCTCCTCCCCTTCTCCGCCTCTTCCTCCTCCCCTTCTCCACCTCTTTCTACTCCCCTTCTCCACCTCTTCCTTCTTTCTCCACCTCTTTCTCCTTCCCTCCTCCACCTCTTCCTTCTCCACCTCTTTCTCCTCCCCTTCTCCACCTCTTTTTACTCCCCTTCTCCACCTCTTTCTCCTCCCCTTCTCCACCTTTTTCTCCTCCCCTTCTCCACCTCTTTCTCCTCCCCTTCTGCACCTCTTACTCCTCCCCTTCTCCACCTCTTCCTCCTCTCCTTCTCCACCTCTTACTCTGCATCCTTCTATATTTTCTCTGCTTCACACTCTTCCTCCTCTTGCTCCATCTCCTCCACCACTCTAAATATTTCCCCTATTTTCTGTTTTTGACCATGTTTACGCTTGTCGTTCACCTCCTTGTTCCTCCATTCTCAATCCGTCTTTCGGAGTTTCTTTCGTGGAAAATGAACCGAACGGTATTCGGATAAAACAGGTTTTTTGAATTTGTTTTGAATTTTTCCGAAAGTTGCCCGGTTTTAAGCCGGCAACTTTTCTCAAAAGCCGCAAAATGATCCGGAACATTTTTTTTCGGTGTTTCCCTGCTCTCGTACGTGTTTTTTTCCTGTTTCATATTTTTCAAGTAATTTTTTGTTCTTGTTCTTCGTAAATGAAAGGGATCTTGACGCGTTCATATACGATGCCACGGTTCTCGAGTATCTAGTCGGTCAAGATGAAGACTGCAAGCTGCTCACCGTAGGCGCTTGGTACGCCATGACGGGTGAGTGACCGATGCGGTGGGCCATCATTATTGAGTGCTTGCGGGCACCGGGCTTGAGTATTGTTTTGAATCATCGCAACTTGTGAAAGACTTTTGCAATTGCTGGAACCGTTCATACAATGTTTTGTCTTCTAGGATACGGCATCGGCTTCCCTCGTGATTCCAAGTACCTGGCCCGCTTCAACCATCAGATGATGATCTACAGGGAGGACGGTGGGTCAACTTCCAGGTTTTTGCGATGCCCTTAATTTGTAGCGGGTCTTAACATTGATTCGATTGCCGTTGTGTCCGCAGGCGACTTGGACCGTCTTCAGCGCTTCTGGCTGGCGGGTGTTTGCCATCCCGAGAAGCAGGAACGTACCTCTAGCAAGCCTCTGTCTTTAGACCAGTTCATGAGCGCCTTCATTTTGCTCGGCCTGGGTGTCCTACTGGCTGTGGTCCTTCTCCTCGTCGAGCACCTCTACTTCAACTACTTCAGGAAACACTTGGCCAAGAAGGACTCCGGAGGATGCTGTGCCTTAGTTAGCCTGGTAAGTTACGTTGAAGTTGGACATTTGCGATGGAGTATCGGGAAATTTGTGGTGCCGTTAACTGTGGTTTTCCACCACTCGTGATCTTTCTTCGTTTTAGAGCATGGGTCAGTCGCTGACGTTCCGCGGTGCCGTTCGAGAGGCCCGCGTCATGCTGAAGGGTCACCAGTGTAGCGATCCCGTATGCGAGACCCAGTTCTGGAAAGTGAACCACGAATTGGGAATGGCCCGCAATAGGATCAACTATTTGGAGAGAATCTTAAGGGGCGGAAGCGGAAGGAACAAAATGTTGGACAACAGGTGACGACATCAATGATCCCTACTGTTCCCAAGCTGCTTGCACCGTTCCCAAGCCCCTCGTATCGCTCCCAAGCCGCTCTTACCGTTCCCAAGCCACTCGTACCGTTCCCAAGCCGCTCGCACCGTTCCCAAGCCGCCCGCACCGTTCCCAAGCCACATCGTACCGTTCCCAAGCCGCTCGTACCGTTCCCAAGCCGCTCGTACCTTGTCCAAGCCGCTCGTACCCTGTCCAAGCCGCTCGAACCTTGTCCAAGCCGCTCGTACCGTTCCCAAGCCGCTCATACAGTTCTTAAGCCACATCGTACTGTTCCCAAGCCACTCGTACCTTGTCCAAGCCGCTCGCACCGTTCCCAAGCCGCTCGCACCGTTCCCAAGCCGCACGCACCGTTCCCCAGCCGCCCGCACCGTTCCCAAGCCGCCCGCACCGTTCCCAAGCCGCCCGCACCGTTCTTAAGCCGCTCGTACTATTTTGTCCTTTGTCAGGAGACCTTTTTGGAGGAGCGATGCCATCGGGGGTCACGACATGACCCGTAACCACGTAACCAGCAACGACCCCTGCCGCCTGGTGGGGGGACGTACACCTTCCCCACTCCGCTTCTCGAGCCACTCGCCAGGGGGAGTCAAGGAGTGGCATCACGTGGCCGAGATGGAAACAGTGCTCTAGCCATAGCTTCACCTCTGACCTTTGACCATTCTCTCGGCCTTAACCAAGTAAGGACTCTTTTTAAAGGTCCCGCTGCACTGAAGCACCGTAAACAGTTGAACTTTTTTTGCTTTCAGTTGCGGAGATGTGGATCGGAATGTTTTTATCGCGGTTTCGAGGATGTTCTAACATGGAACGTTGCCGCAGTGACTATATACAAACTTTTGAAACTTCCACGATGACTCACGAAGAAAAAAAAGAAAATAGTTTTGAATAGTTTTCACAAGATTTCATAGAAGTTAACTTAGAATCGTTTTTCACATTGGCCTCAATTCAAAATGGCGATCAAATCAGAATTTAACACTAGCAAAAACACGGAAATGGCGTTTTTTTTAAATAGAAGCCATTCGAATGACCGTCCAGAAAATGGTAACGCGTGGCTTTTGACCTTATCGTCAACTAGGAAAACGTGCACCAAATTGAGGTTCATTATATTAAAAGGGGATTGATTGATGATTGGTACCGAACCACTGATTGATTCTCCAAGAAACATAGGCCTAGACATTGTTAGTCACTAAGATGCCCGTAGATCGGGAGATAGTTCCTAAGCGTGGAGGAGCATATCATCATCGATGCGTCGGTGGCGCTGATGATAGCACCCTGACGTCTCGTTATAAACATGCCGAGTCCGCAGATTACTAAGTGCGTGCCGAACATGGCCCTCTGTGGTTTTAAGTCGCATGAGGCATCTGAGGATTTTTACTTCAACTTTAGAATCTTTACTACGCAGTGCGGTCAAAATATATGCAAGACTTTTTGACCGCACCTCATACGGTTAAAAAGTCTTGCATATTCGTTTATTATTCGAAAAGCAGATGTCGTACAAAAAAACTGAAATAGCCATTTTAATGAGCAGGAAATTTGCTATTTTTAAATGTAGGACCCAAAGTTTGTCGACACATTTATCCCAATGTTTGATGAGATTGTTTCTACCCCTCTCGTAAAATGCGGTATATCGGCCATGCGGATATTACCGAACCGCTAGTTTTGCATCATCGTCGGTTTGGAACTCCTGACCGCTCGAGTGTTCCTTTAGCGGATTAAATTATTATTTGAAAAAAGGTGTCGTACAAAAAAAAACTGATTAATGAGCAGGAAATTTGCTATTTTTGAATGTAGGTCCCGAAGTTTGTCGATACATTTATCCCAACGTTCGATGAGATTGTTTATCCTCCTCTTGTAAAATGCGGCATGTCGGCTATGCGGATATCGCCGAACCGCGAGTTTTGAATCATCATCCGTTTAAAACTCCTTACACTCGAGTGTTCCTTTAGCGGACCAGATTATTATTTGGAAACCAGATGTCATACAAAAAAAAATGATTAATGAGCAGGAAATTTGCTATTTTTCAATGTCCCCAAGTTTGTCGACACATTTATCCTAGCAATCGATGAGATTGTTTATCCCCCTCTCGTAATATGCGATATATTGGCTATGCGGATATTGCCGAACTGCAAGTTTCGCAACATCGTCCGTTTGGAACTTCTGATTGCTCGAGTGTTCCTTTAGCGGACTGAAGAGACGGAAGGGGCCGTATGGCGGATGTTTCAATGTTTCCCACCCAAATGTATCGATCTCGCGGGCTGGGGAATGGGCAGAACGGATGCTTCTCTTTTTGTCAGTTACAGTTCCGGGTGCTTTCTTAAAGTTTAAACACCACCTCTGTACCATACTTCGCGAAACACATTTTCCACCGTAAACTCCTAACATTTCACTAGAAATTTCATGCCTTTGAACGCTGAAACACAAATAATGCTTCGTCGTTCCTCTCGCGCGAACTCTTTCGAGCGAAGCGCCATTTTGTTTTTTTGATGGTTTGTTCGAAATTCTGCATGAATAGTAGCGACATGGAGTGACCTAAAAGCAAAATTTACTGCTCTTTAAAATGGCTATTTCTGTTTTTTTGTACGACATCCGGTTTTCGAATTATAAACGAATATGCAAGAGTTTTTGACCGCACCGCGTACCTTCAAAAAGTCTTGCATATTTTTGATCGCACCACGTACCGTCAGTTTGGTGTACGTTTTGTAAGTTTGACTTCAGGATAGAAGTTTACCAGTCACAGTCGTGCCGATGATATTAGTTAGCCACTGTTTCGTTTGAATCAAAAGGAAAATTCTTCAGACTTCCCAAGTGCGACCGCGTTCCCAAACGTCCCACCGAAGTTTCGTTTTAGTTTTTCCCGAATGTTTGGGACATCTTCCGGCGCACGGACACGAACCTCGTTGTTGTGAATTTCTATAAACACCGGCGAGTGCTTAATCTCCGTACAAAACAAAATGACTGACGAACTTCTGACGTCGGTGACCCCGAGTGACCTACGTCCAATTGTCGTTGTTGTGACCGAGTGAAATCCCGTCTTCTTCCCTCATCGTGTTTGTCTTCCTTCCGGACGTCGCTCAAAATATCTTCCTTGGCAGCTCTTTTGTTTTACATGTTTTTAACTTTTTTGGTTTTTTAATCGTCAGTTTAGAAGAAAACGTCTATTTATCGGAAGCCGGACGCGAGTCCCGGAAGTTAACGTATCGCGGAAATAAGACGACTGTCTGTTTGAAAAACTGCGGTGTTGCGCTAAGGTTTGCGAAACTTACGTGTTTGACAAAACAGGTTTATCGTAAAACTGAGGTTTATGGGCAACCGAAGGTTTGTGAAACTTCTCAATTGGGGTAAAACTAATGTTAGTGTTAAACCTTTAATTTACAAAACTGAGGTTTGCGAAACTTACGTGTTGCCACTAGACGGGTTTATCGTAAAACTGAGGTTTCCCGGCAAATTCAGGTTTGTGAAACTGCTGAATTGTGATAAAACTGTGGTTATGTTAACCTTCATTTTACAAAACTGAGGTTTGGGAAACTTACTAGTGGTGGCAAAACAGGTTTATCGTAAAACTGAGGTTTCCGGGAAAATGAAGGTTCGTGAAACTTCTGAATTGTGGTAAAACTGATGTTGTGTTAAACCTTCATTTTGAAAAACTGACATTTAAAAAACTGAGGTTTGTGAAACTTCTGATTTGGGGTAAAACTGATGTTGTTGTTAAACCTTTAATTTACAAAACCGAGGTTTACAAAACTTACATGTTGCCACTAGACAGGTTTATCGTAAAACTGTGGTTTCCAGACAAATTAAGGTTCGCGAAACTTCTGAATTGTGGAAAACTGATGTTGGTGTTAAACCTTTAATTTACAAAACTGAAGTTTGCAAAACTTACGTGTTTTGCGGCAAAACAAGTTTATCGTGAAACTGAGGTTTCAGGGAAAATTAAGGTTCGCGAAACTTCTGAATTGTGGTAAAACTGTGGTTGTGTTAAACCTTCATTTTAAAAAACTGCATTTAGAAAACTGAGGTTTACCAAACTTCCGTTTTGCAGCCGAGCTGCCTTTTACAAAATTAAGGATTCCGAATTTTCTGTTTTAGGGTAAAACTTCAGTTTTCAAAACTAAGGTTCGCAAAATTCCTTCCGGGACTCGCTAGAGGGCGCTATCAACGTCAGTTTCGTAAGTTTGTTGGAAAATGTGATAAGATTGTAATTGTAAACACAAAATAGGTTAGGATTTTAATGACAAATGTTCTTATTTTTTCAGTTTTTTTGCAAAAAAAAACCTAAGTTTTAAAGTTTTTTTGCGAATTCTGAAGTTTTGAGACGTCCGTTCCAATTGTAAGTTCATATTCTTTAAAAATGACGAACTTCCAGTTTTGTTTTAACACGAAAAACCACGCGTCAGTTTTAAGTTTTAAACATGATTTTTCACAATTTTCAAAAAAAAAAACTTGTGATTTTTAGAAGGACTCTCAAGATGGCGGTCGTTCCATTTGCTTTGGGCGGCCATCTTGGGACTCCTCAACGTTCTTTCGTTGTGCCTGTTGTTAATGTCGTTGTGTAGCTTAGTGATCATTAAACAAAAAAGAATTATCCATTAATTTAGAACACTTTTTCCACTAATTTCGAATTTTTTCCAGGCTTTTACGTGGTTAGGATTAAGAGATATTAAAATGTCAAAAAAAAAGAACGCAGTTAGCCGTACATATATGTACATGGTAAGGATTAAGCTATTTTTTTCTAGAACGCCTAAAAAAGAACATTTTACTGGGAAAATAATACGATTATCTACTTTAAGTAAACGAAAAGAATTAAGTTTTATGGAACAAGCGAATACATGGTTAGGATTAATCTGTTTTGTTCTAGAACACCTAAAAAGAACGCATTCTACGTTTTATGGAACTAGCCTAAGCTATTTTTGCTCTAGAACGCCTAAAAAAGAACAGTCTACGGTTTATGAATCAAGCCTATATATACATGGTTAGGATTAAGCCATTTTGTTCTAGACCGCCTAAAAAAGAACATTCTACGTTTTATGAAACAAGCCTTTATTTAAGCTATTTTGTTCTAGAACGCCTAAAAAAGAACAGTCTACGTTTATGAATCAAGCCTATATATATATATATATATATATATATATACATGATTAGGATTAAGCCATTTTGTTCTAGAACGCCTAAAAAAGGACATACTATATATTCTATGTTTTATGGAACTAGACTATATTTGCATGGTTAGGATTAATCTATTTTGTTCTAGAACGCCTAAAAAAGAACATGACGTTCTTGGAATGTTCTAGAAAACATTTATGCATTTTATAGCTCAAAAAAAATAAAAAATACAGCGGTTAACCGGTTATTAATCGTATTATGATCAGTTAATCGACGCGTATTAACCGGTTAACCGTCTTCCGCCTCTCAAGTTTAACCGGTTGACGATTAACCGGTGAACCGGTTCAGTCGTAAAGATGAGATGTCTTTAGCCCTACGTCTGTTTGATGGAAATCGAGGCGTTTAAAGGGTTTGATCCCCCTTAAAAACGGATGCCGTTTGAAGGGCCCTTTGATGGCAAAAGGCCCTTTGCTACGCGGATTAACACAAGGGCCGTTCGAATTGGACGAAAAAACGCCACAAAATGGAACCAACTCAAAGGGCATCTGGGATATAAAAACGATGAAGATTTCGCCTCCTTTTTGCTCACTTTGGCTGAAAAAAGACTTAAGTAAGTCCTTACTTATCTTACGATTTTTACGTAAGGGTCCTTGTGCTTCTGTAGCGTTTACGAATTGGTAATTTAGGGTCAAAGGTCGCTACGTGTTTTTATGAAACATTAATTGACTCGGGAAAATAGATATTCTTGTATTATGTTCACAGTATTTTGTCCATCTTTTTAATTTACTACGTAATTTTTGAGAAATTCGAGGGAATTTTATGACAAATTTGGATACTTTAGGGCCGATAGAGTGTATTTACACCCTCTAGAACTGAAGGCAGTGATTTGGGCTAATAAGAAGCGATGTGCCATATTGCGGATAGCATCCGTAAGACGCTAAGGAACGGTTGTTGGCCACTCGGTGGCGCTGCTAACATGGACCTACTTTTAAGCCATGTATTCATTATTAATTCAATTCAATACAGTATAGGTTCAGAGGACAAATACAATATGGGGGTTTAGGTCCCATAAAGTGGATGTTCCAATTAATCAGAAATGTGCATAAATACCCTAAATGCAATACAATACTATTCAATACACATGCATCAGTATAGTTAAATATTTCCAAACTTTGATTCAATTCATTGAAACTGCTATAGAATTTTTGAAAAACATCTAATATTACTTCTGTATTTTCTGCACTCGATACAATACATTTCAATACTTTTTAATACGATACACCTGCATGAGTATAATTTTAAAATTACCGATACATTTATCAAAAGTGCTTTATTATGAATAACATCTGATATATTTCCTAATTTTAGTATTCTACATTCAATTTATTCCAATTCAATTCAATACTATTTCTTAATACATACGCATAAAAAATGTCAAGAAATGTCAATTAAATATCTTAAAAATGCATAACAACTATTGCAAAACAAGGTATAATGCTCCAGTATTTCAAATTCCTAATACCATAAATTCAATACAGTTCAATACAATACTTTTTCTTAATACACCATCATCAATAATTTTGTCATATTTTTAATTCAGTTTCTCAAAATTTCTTAAAAACTATTGAAAAACAACCTACATTACTCCAGTATTTCAAATTCCAAATACTATCAATACAATACAATACTTTTCCTGAATACAACCATATCAATACTATTTCAATATCTCATATTTGTAATTCAGTTTCTTAAAATGGCTTAACAAGTATTGAAAAACATCCTATATTACTCCAGTATTTCAAATGCCCAATAACATAAATTCAATACAATGCAGTTTAATTCAATACTTTTCCCCAATGCAATACTTTTCATGAATACAACCATATCAATACTTTCATATTTCAATTTCTCCTATTTGTAATTCAGTTTCTCAAAATTTCTTAAAAACTATTGAAAAACATCCTATATTACTCCAGTATTTCAAATTTCAAAAACCATCAGTACAATACAATTCAATACTTTTCCTGAATATAACCATATCAATACTTTCATATTTCCATATCTCATATTTTAAATTCAGTTTCTCAAAATTGCTTAACAACTATTGAAAAACAGCCAGTATTTAAAATTATCCATACTATAAATTCAATACAGTTCAATACAATACTTTTTCCTCAATACACCCGCATCAATACTTTCATATTTCAATATCTCCCATATTTAACTCCCTTTAATTCCGTCTCTCAAAATCGCTTAAAAACTATTGATAAACATTCTATATTACTCCAGCATTTCAAATTCCCAATTCAACACAGTACATTTAAATACATTCTATAAAATACCTCCCCAATACCGCGTATTTCCCTACACCCTCCATGTATTGGAGTATCATGTTGGCAGCGCCACCTGGCGTCGGCTGCATCGCCCTGGTTCAATGCTAAAGTCAATGGTAGAGGTCAGCTGTCCGGGGTCTGCGTCGCATCGGTGGCTAGACAGCATAAGAGCGAGGGACCCCCTGACTTTTTCACCTTCGGAAAAAGGCGAGTTTCCGAGGGCCCTAAGCGTGAAAAATGCGATGAAATTGAAGTTGAGAGCCAGAGGAAGATCTTAGCTCGTCATGGGAAGGAAAAAGAAGACGAAAAATGGAGAAAAATGCGAAAAAACAACGACTGTTCCACTCAGGTTAAGAATATCTCGTATTTCCCTTAGGCCTAGAAGCTCGACTGCGACTGAAACAGTGACTGAAGACAGTCGTCACGGACACTCGGACGAAGACAGCTTATGCAAGACGGTAAAGGAAGACTCCAAGAAGAAAAATTGCGATTTACAGCCCTTTCCTCGCCTTTCTACGGCTTCTGTAGGCCCTGTAGCAGCTGGGGCCTCTGGAGCCTTGTCTGGCATCTTTGGGGCTACAGAGTCTTTAGGAACTGCAGTGTCTTCAGGGTCTTCTGGGACTTTAGGGTCTTCAGGAACTTCAGGGACTACGGAGGTTGATCAAGGTCCGTACAGTGCTGAAGACAAGATAGTGGAGGAGGTTGAACAAGGAGGATGTAGTGATCAGAATGAGGAGGAGGAGGATGATGAAGAGGATGATGGACAAACAAATGGTGGGGGAACTGGAGGAGAGGAATGTAAGAGCAACGGCATGGAGGCGAAGATGGATCCTTGTCGGACTGAAACTGGGACCGTGAAGAAGGATGCCGATGGACTCGAACAGACGCAGGAGGAGGAGAATGATAGGTGAGTATGGTTGGGAGAAGTTGGGAGTGAGGGTTGCTTTAAGGGCCCTGGGGTGTCTAAGTTATGGCCTAAGACCGTCGATGACCTATTCCATGATGGTCGCGACTATCACGGATTTGATCATTTAATCCGTGATGGTCGGAGCCCAGTGAGGACCTAAATTGTAGTGGTCTTTAAACATCGATGACCTAATCTGAGATGGTCGCGGCCCTGTGAGGTCCTAAATTGTAGTGGTCTAAGACCGTCGATGACCATCATGACCTAATCCGAGATGGTCGCGACTATCATGGATTTGGTCATCTAATCCGTGATGGTCGGAGCCCAGTGAGGATCTAAATTGTAGTGGTCTAAGAAAGTCGATGACCAAATCCGTGATAGTCACGGCCTGGTAAAGACCTGAATTGTAGTGGTCTTTGAACATCGATGACCTAATCCGCGATGGCCGGGGCCCAGTGAGGATCTAAATTTTAGTGGTCTAACACAGTCGATGATCTAATCCGTGTTGGTCGCGACTATCACGGATTTAGTCATCTAATCCGTGATGGTCGAAGCCCAGTAAGGACCTAAATTTTAGTGGTCTAAGAAAGTCGATGACCAAATCCGTGATGGTCACGGCTCGGCAAGGACCTGAGTTGTAGTGGTGTAAGACATTCGAAAACCTAATCCGAGATGGTCGGAGCCCAGTGAGGACCTAAATTTTAGTGGTCTAAGACATTCGATGACCTAAATTTTAGTGGTCTAAGACATTCGATGACCAAATCCGTGATGGTCGCGGCTCGGCAAGGATCAAAATTTTAGTGGTCTAAGACTGTCGATGACCTAATCCGAGATGGTCGCGACTATCACGGATTTAGTCATCTAATCCGTGATGGTCGGAGCCCAGTGAGGACCGAAATTGTAGTGGTCTAAGACATTCGATGACCAAATCCGTGATAGTCGGGGCCAAGCGAGGCCTGGATTGTAGTGGTCTAAGACCGTTGAGGATCTAATCCCCGATGGTCGAAGTCATGTTGGGGAAAGGTGCGGTAATGATGTGCCGTTGAGGGGTTGGGGCTGAGAGGGTTGTCCCAACTCCTTCTCTTGAACACCTTCATCTTGATGGCCCAAAGGCCACCGAGGACCTAATACCAGAGAGATATGCGAGGAAATATGATGGAAGTCTTTGAATGGACCAGAGGGTTAGGACCTTCTTAAGCCAGAAAACATGAACCACAATTGTTAACAATATGATAACTGCCGTGGAATCCTGTTAAGAAGTCTTGAAAAGGACCGGGCGGTTAAGGACTTGTTAATACGCGGAACCCTTTGAAGCATTTTTTGAAGGGACTGGAGGGTTAGGGCACTCTTAAGCTGCAAGACCCTATTACAAAGTCTTTGAGGAGACTAGAGGATTAGGGCCTTCTTAAGCCGGAAGTCTTCATCAGTAGCTCAAAACTCTGTTAAGAAGTCTTTGTAGGGACCAGATGGTTTTGGGCCTTTATAAAATTGAAGCTCGATGACCTGGGAAACTCCGTAACAACATCTGAGTTCTTTTTTATTGTTCTTTTGTCCTCAGTCCGAGTGAGGATGAGAAAGATTTTGATTGGACTCCGACCGGAATCAGAGTCCGTTGCATGAGACGCTCCACCAGGGCGGCCACCTTGAAATCGAAGCGAGTGGGACGTCAGACGAGGGCCCGTGCCAGGATCTTGACGCCCCAGAAGCCCAAAAGAAAGAGGTCGGCCTCCGAGGATATCCGGAAAGCTCCTCCCGACTGGGTGGAACCGCCGACGCTGTCCACGTTCGAGCCGGTCTCGCTCGATGAGACCTTCACGAAACCCGTTGGTAATTAGCAGTTTGCGAGGACGGTCCTTTGGATAAACACAATTTCAAGGGCTTATTTTTTATCTTGTCTTTTTCCCAGTTGAAAAGGTCCGTACTTGCGTGGACTGCAGCCAGAAGCATCAGTCGGATACTTGTCCTCTTTATCGACCTCTTCGAGTGATCATGGACTCGCCGATCGATCCGACTCCGGTCAAGAGCATGAGCCGCGCCGAACTTAGCCTACCGAAAATGTTGAAGCTGGTCGTGATTGACAAGAGCCACGGACCGAGCGTGGTTGCGACGGAGGCCATCGAGCAGTACACGCAGTTCGGGCCCATCATCGGGCAGGGAATCTACGAGGCGGACATACACGAAGATTCCGACCTGAAGAACATTTGGGAGGTACGTATATCGGATTTGTCGTCACACTATACTTCCTCTTTCAGACACTTCCTGAACCTTGTTGATCCTCCTCCTCCTCATTCTCCAAATCCTTCTTGGTCCTCCTCTTTGACCTCATGTTGCCCTGCTTTTCCAGTTCCTTCTTAGTCCTTGTCCGCCTCGTCTTCTCAAACTTCTTTCAGAACTCGTAGTCCTCTTTCTTAGCCAGATCCTGCTTCAACCTCCTTGTTATCCCCATCTTGTACTTTGGACTTCGTCCAAAAACCACTTGGTTCTTCTCGTCCTCCTGCTTGTCCAGTTCCTTCTTGGTCCTTGTCCGCCTCTTTTTTTCAGACTTCTTCCAGAACTCTCGTAGTCCGCATCCTTCTCATGCTTCTCGAGATCATTCTAGACTCTCGTTCGTCCTCCTCGTCATCCTTATCTTTCTCTTTTAGACTTCTGCCATTGTCTTTCTCCTCTCCTGCTTGTCCAGATCCTTTTCGGTCTCCTTGTAATCTTCCTCCTGCTCCATCAGACTTCTCCAGACCCTTCTGTATTCTCCCTGCACTCCTCCAGCCGTTCTTTCAGACGTTTTCCAAAGTCCTCCTGAACTTTCTTAGTCCTCCTTCTCCTTCTCTTTCTCCTCCTCCTCCCCCTCCCCCATCTTCCTCCTCCTCCTCCTCCTCCTCCCCCTCCCTCA
>JAQGBW010001287.1:0-27603 GCA_034698625.1 Julus scanicus
CCTCGACCTGGGAGCGAACCCAGCATCTTAGGATCGAGAGGCAAGCACGTAACCCACTCGACCATCGGCGTCGGCCATAAAAGCATTCCAGTTAAGGATATGCAAACGAAAAGTTTTATTTGACAGATTAATTGTACATCTAGTGCAAAACTGTGAACTAAATTGTATATAACCATAACTTTATAAAGTACATGTACAGCAAAAATTATTACAATTTAAGTTTAATCTTGACATTGTGTGCATACCACAGTTTGAGCAAGTTTTTTTTCAACCACGTCATAATATAATAAAACAGCAGACACATATTATCGGTTGGCGAAGAATAATAGGGTGTGCTCCAAGATTATTACATCTATCATAACCAGTTGCTGGCCTACATTTTCAATGTGGCAAATTGTATTTCGGCATTTGTTGTAGTTGCTTAATTGTTTTAGTCTACAAGAATATGCTAAATGATGCGGATAATTATTACCAACTGGCATAATTAGGGCAATCTTAAACTATAAAGAAATTATATTTGACATAATTTCCTTGGGTAATTTTTTACTTATTATTTAGAGATTATGTTAACGAAAATACAACTGAAAAACTAATTCTTGCTATTAGATTTCGCTTTAACAGTCAACATGTGACTTGTATTAATTGATTTAATCTTTGGTGGAAGGAGCCTTAATCATCGATTATTAATGTTTGCTTTGCACCATGAAATACCAAGGGTGACTTGGGAGCGTTGTTTTAATTTTTTTTTTTAATTAATTTAAATAACCACGATTAGACCTCGTAGAAATAGGCTGCCTTCACGTGAGAAGTTTGCCTTCGGATCCCCAAAAAAGCTGTTATACACATAAATTTGAGTAATTTCTCAAGAAATATTCTAAAAAATGAACTCCATGACAAGAAAATTGTAGCACATTGTTTACAAAAACAGGCAAATGAGGGACCAGAAACTCAAGTTTAAATGCAAATTCAATAGGGGTGTTTGCCCATGGACCTGTTAAAAGTCAAACAACCTGGGTCAAGTCCTTGTTATACCCTTGAAACATCTTCTACAACAGTTTGCGTGATAAAAAGCATTGGGTTTTTAGGTTTTTTGTTTATGGTAAGTGACTAAAGCTGGTGGAATTACCCGTGTTCATTATTAGGTAAAATAAACTCTTCAGTGTAGTGAAAACAAGATTGTGGCCTCTTCTTTTTGCAAACACCTACAAGAGCACATTTGTTGCACATAAAGTTCAAGGATCTTAGTTTTCAATACTCATTCTACAAGTCTATTATACATGTTCGTAAGATAAATAATAATAGCCAAATTCAAATGATTATCAGACACTCGAATGCATATAATTGGATGATTGTAGGTCAATTATATTTGTCTGTACATAAACGTGTAATGATTTTAAATTTTGGCATAATATTAACGTGAACTTGAGCCCTGAATTTCATACCTTCATGTAACGCATTTACAGGTATAATTAACTTTTAAGTTTTGCTTTATCGGTATAACGTTTATTACATGATTTATGAAGGAATTTAGTTTTAAATTAGTACAGTAAATATTTTGAACTGGTCCAGGAAGGATTAAAATTAAAAATTCCTACTATGCTATAAAACTTAGTTAATAACAATTTTCAAAGAAGCTTTCAAATGAATTCAACATAAGATATTTCAAAAAGCAGGGATGGGCGTTCACAATGTTTGTGCAATCTGCAAATAGAATTGTGTTAATTAGTTTCTAAAAATGTGCTATTGATTATGCAAATCCATTCCAAGAAAGGAAGGGGAAGGGAACAATAAACTGCTTTTTTTTAGCTTTTTTTTGGGAAAAAACTAGTATAATAAATAACTTTTCTGGATCGATATGTAGGGTGATCACAATGTTGCTATAAGATAGAAAACAAAACATATGTGGCTTTTACATCAAACTAGGATGGTTTGTTTGCCTTTTATTATTATTAACATGAACCAAACAAACATTATTTTAGTGAAATGTGTAGCCATCTACAAGCACATTATTAGAAATTATGTTGTTTTCATGTTAACTGCAACTAGTTTGCTGGGTTTTACATTTGTTTAACCGTATTATTTTGATAATTCGGTTAAAAAAGTAAGTCTGTTTATTATAACAATATTTTTTTTTAATACACCAACCTCCATTGGAAAGTCTCCATAAGGCAAAGTTGAGTCTGGCCTTTTAACTTAAGGTTAAATGTTAATAAAGTGTGAAATTCAAGTGTTAATCAGCTCGGCCATCATCAGTATTTGGGGCAAACAAAAGGCTGGACACCCTGTACTCTAATATATAGCGTGCACAGTTAGGATTTTACATTAAAATGCAGTTAATTTTGGTAGGACAAGAAGGTATTTAGGTTATCGACTTTTGAGTGGCGCACTTTCCTCCATGAAATCGAAATAACAGGTATATTATAACGCTGTCCAAACATCTAAATAAAACAGGTTTCAGTTTGATTCTGAATTAAATTATTCGGTGTCATTGCGTTTTGCTGGACGTACTTGGATAACTTCTTACTTAATTCGAGAAAGCGTGTTGCATGCATGTAGAATGGTTAATTTGTAATTGATTTGATGAAAACTGAATCTTTTATTATTGAAATATAAGCGAAAATGGGATTACTATAGGGGTATATAACCCGTAGAACAAAATAACTTGCACATATATTGTATCAAATTATTTTTTAGTTTTTTATAACAAATAGTTAGAATGAAACCTTCCAGCTCTAGGCCTAAATTTGAATAAAGCGAAAATTTCAATGAATTGGGTCAAGATTCATTTCCTCAATTGCTATTATATTTTGCAATATACGTACAGTAGAATGCAAAGTACTCAATACATTTTTTTTATCACTCAGAGTTCTAGGCTAATCTAAATTGTTTAAAAGTATAAGTCAAGCAAATAATTTCGCTTCAATGAGATATTTGCTGTAAAATTTTCTCAAAACAATGCTTTTAAAAGTAATTGTGATGTGTTTTTTTTTTAGAAATATTTGCTTCACACGGCGTGTTATCCAAAAAGTGTCAATAAATAAGATGTGCTTAGGTGACCCTTAATCTAACTGATATTCTTTGTTTAATGTTATTCGACAATGGTTTTAATCTTCTAAAAGTTAGCCAAAACTTGTTAGGGGTTCAAGGTAAACACTATAGTGCCAGTATTTTATCATGGAGGACCTGGGGCCACCCTCCTGATTGGTATGGGAACTTTCACCTCCATAACTCAATCGTGTGCAACCCTATAATGGCCCCAAGAACAAAGTTGAAGAAACAGGCCACAAAGTGTTTAGAACGAAAGTTTGACATACTTAGTTTGATGCATGAGATACCTGTGTACTCGCCGCGTTGACCCTCTCGTTTCCCCTATCTCTTCTTTACCAAAACATGACTAATTACTTTGCACCTCACCTTTGTACTCATCTGTATGATGTACGAGTATGAAAAGCGTTGGAGGTTAATGAGAAATAAAATGGAAACAATATGAAAGCCGAGGCAGTTTTCTTCATGTTCAAAAGGACATGATAGTTCAATAATTTTAAGTTTTCCTCCACTTGACGCGATTCTTCTGGTCATGCTCTGACCCATTTAGGTTTCATGTTTAAAACTAATACACTTTCACTTTTATACCTTCGTGCTTGGTGCATTGCTATTAATTCTTGTGTTCATAAACCAAAACTAATACAACCCAATGAACATTAATCTCTAATGGTGCACACAGTACGGTATAAGGAAACCACGAATATTAAATGTATTTGATCAAGTGTTTCTGCTTAAGGCAGTTAGCAGCATCGAAAAAATTTATGTGAAACCACTCAAACCAGGCACTTTGAACGAGGTAAATTGTAGCTCCAGGCTTGATATGGGAGAAATTTACAGGGAAAACCCCTCAAAACTAGCACAATTGCGTCAGCAAAATTTTTTAAATGGAGCAAATACTTTCAAAAAAATTTCTTTTGAAACTACGCAGTAATAGGAAGGCCGAATAGGAGCATATGTTCAACATGTATTAATCTATCATTTTATAATCATCTATAGCACATTGGCTAGAACATGGTGGCCACAGATGTCAACAGATCCAAGAACCTTACAATATGTTGCAAAAGCCAACAGAAACTAAGATGTACTTTCTCAGGAGTGTGCATAATGATAAATATTTTAAAAAGTGATAAATAATTTAAAGTTATTTTACTTCTTCAACAAACTTTGCGAAGGCAGGGCATTTTCGATACTATGAAAAGTGGTTGAAATGAATAGTTTTCTTAAATATTCAGTTCTCTTCATGAATTGACATAATTTGTCCTTCTAATTTTAAATTAGTACAATTTGCAACACATTTCATTGAACATGTACAATGAAAATGACATTTTGTTTTGGAAAAATCCATGATGAGTATTAAAAATGATACTGCAATAGACACCATGTTCAAGAAAGGATTTCAAAAGATATAATGTGATAAAACCAATACTGCAAACTACATTTTTTTAAGAATAAGAGAAAAATTTTCTTACCTGCGCAGGAAATTAGGAACACTACCAAAAGAACCCTCATTGGTAGCCTTAGCTTGGCCATAATCTATTATTTTAAGTTAGAAAACTTTCAATGCTGACCCGTGTGTACACTTAGGAGCGGAGGTTTGGACGAGTGAAGAGAAGTAGCTTTGCTAGAAATGACCTCTTTATGCAGAAAACAACGTCTTAAATACCTGAAAACCTCGTGACCTTGTAAGCAACGGGACTCGCCTCTCTTCTGCCTTCAGGTTGAGGGATTCTTAGCCACTTTACTTCCGTCTTGCACACGGCAATGATTGCACTTTAAAGTGTTACTAAGAACTGGTTTTTTGCATTACCTTACAAAGTTTCATTTGAATTATGACTTTTAGCTTTGTGGAGTTTTAGTTTGGGCTCTTGTGTTGTACAGCAAGCTCCATTGTAAAACATGAAAAATCCAGCTAATATACATTGAACTGAACATCATAGAAAGTTGTGTACCTGCGAATATGCAAACTTAACAACTTGAAATCTTTTAAATGAAAAAAAAACCCACAAATCTTTATAAAGAATCACTTTTAAAATTGTTTTTTGAAACTTTAACTATAGCTGTAGTAAGTTGCTTTATAATTTCAAAGGCTGTTAAGAGTTTCATAAATTTACAATAAAATCAATATATTTTCATTAAAAAAGTTAATCTTAACTTAAGAAATACTTATAAATAAATTTTAAAAAATATAAGTAACAGAAGAATCATAAAACAAACTGATAAAATAGCAATGTGAAAGCCACTTGAGCAAAACAAAAATGTTAATAACATCAATAGCCGTGGTCTTTGAAGTTTATGTAGATTAGCATATTCAAACTATTACCATCGGTAAGTAAGTTCTTCGATCTAATAATATGAAATATTATCTTAAAAGGCACATTGAAAAACACAAAACAAATATTGTTATTATTCTGAACGCAATAGCAACATTAATGATATAACATAAAAGACATTAATAACAGAAATCGAGAAATATTTTAAAAGGGGAAAAATCAGTCTTTTCGTTCTTTTATCAAATTGCACAAATTAAAAACTACCTTCAATATAACCAAAATTAATTTTAAGAATTGAATTCATAATAAATCATAATAAATAAGCATGAGTAAATTAAAAACAGTTTTTTGGGTGTAAAAATTGTGTAATTCGTTAGCTATGTTCTATTTGCTAAAAGACGAATCTTGCAATAATCTTGACATCAACAAACAAACACTCATTTTGTTCGTCTTGTTAATCACAGTTGTTTTTGCGAAAATCTATATAATGACACATAAATCTTAACGTGTTTGGTAGTGGTAATCATATGGCTATCTTTTGTACAGGTGATCTACAGAGGTTTTGTTAGGACAATAGGGAATGGAATGGTCAATTATTTAAATAAATGTTCCGATTAAGTTTATAGTTACTTTTACGTGCTGATTTCATTATAATTGATATACAAAATGAATATACATCGAAATGGTTTGTTTTCAATATTGTAGAATGATCGGAAAAACCAACAGTATTCGTATTCAATATAGTTATCTAAAAATTTATATCATTTGAAGATAAAGTGTTAATTATTCTTTAAAAACAGTTCAAATAAGCTATTTTATGTACCTGTATCTGTAAATGGGTTCATTTTATATGATGTTAAATTGAAACTAGTGCCTGATTTAGAATACCTTTTGTCATTATTATAATACTTGTGATCTACCTTGACATCTTGCATGCTGTCACATAAATTATAATGTAATACTATTAAAAGATTTCTAATTTTCGAAATAGTTATCCCTAATTAAAATTCCCTTAAAACAATAGATAAAGGACTCTTCCGTTAGGTGAAAACAAGGCTTCCATAAAGTAATATTAACCTTAATTAAACAATGTAAATTGTGTAACTTTTGTAAAATAATAAAATTTATGGCTCATGGAAAAAAAAAATAATAATAATTGACTTTTGAGGACTGCATGAAACTGCGGTTCATAGAGAAAAAATACTCACAAAATGTGATTTATCTGATCTGAGATGGGTTTCCAGTGTGTTGTGCTGTGATGTGAAATAAAATTGGATTTTGTTTGGTGTCTTACTATCAGAATCATAGTTTGATCGCTCTAATCACATGTGGATTTGCAGTTTTGTTCGCATTTATGAGTCGAAACAAGCTAAATATAACTTAAATCAATGAATTTAATGATGGGAGTTCTAAAATTAACGAAAAAAAAAGTTTTTCTGAAGACTATATTTAATGAACCAATATAGTTTAATGCATGAGTGTTTGAATGTTAATTTAGAAGTTAAGTCTCTATAATTATCCTGGCTTATAGCTAAATAAAGACATAAATTACTCCACAATTAAAATTGCTTGATCTAATTGCAATCCAATATCGGATATACTCAATGTGGGGAACTTTAATATGCCAGGATTAAGTATTAAAACAATTAGGATCGTGCCATTCTTTTAGAGGTGGAAATTTTCCATAATTTTAGATATCAACAATAGCACATCATGTGACTGCTCGCTTAGTTCGTTGCATTCTCTGTGGATTGGACATTCAAAATAGTATCAGACCTAGTATTTGAAAACCTAGCAGCCATATGTGCATCCGACCATCAGTATGTCTTGTTGGTAATTAAAATAAACATGGTCCACGGATCTGTATGTAACTTAAATAAACGAAGGCAAAGAAAAAAACATGTATGCAGACTCTTAAGAATGGTATATCTAGAAGCTCACAATAGCAAAGTTACGGTGGGCATGTGTGGGTGTGTGTCAGTGTGTGTATGAGATGGAGGGAAATTAAGTGATTTCTGCGTAAAATTACACTTTAAGAATATCATGGCAATGAGCTCAGGAATTGTTTCAACATCAATGCACTCACATCAAAGTTGCAGGTGTTATCAATGCTTCTTTTTTTGCTAACGAAATAGAACATTGTGATATGTGCATAGTCCATTGAGTGCTACTGGGCAATAACCATATATAGCACACTGCAAACCACAATCGCATCAGTTGCTGTTTAAGTTAATTTATTTTTGGCTACCAAATATTCACTCGCAGGCCAATTTGCTATCAAAACTGCTGAGTGCAATAGCGAAAGCCTGAAGCGCACACATAGGATACCGGAAATCCATGGTGAAGACATCTTCAGCCACTCTGCCAAACTGCATCACAATGTATTCAACTGTGGAATGTCCAAACAATATGGTATTAGTATCAAAATTACACAAATTAGTTTGAGAAAAGTGACAGAAATGAACCAAATATTATACAAATTTTACCGTCGTTATCGTGGACGATTTGAAAGTTTTTTACTGATGCTTGTGTTACTCGTCCGTGAAAATTTAACACATAAGATTGTGTATCTAGAGAACAATGTAGAAAAAACGGAAACTATAGTAATCTAAATTAGTAAGTTAATTTCCTCTAGAGTAAGCATTTTCTCTGAATTTCCCTTTTATCCATTGTATCCATTTTACATGGATTTTTAATATTGGATTTTAAATACCTTCATTCCACACAGGCGTTTTATTGTGAAACTCCAAAATACTGTCCATATTCCGGCTCTTCCATTGCTCGACAAGACTTTCATGTTCCTGCACACATGTTAAATATTTAGTAAAAGCTTTGTATATTGATGCAGCCATTATTTGATATGGCAAGTAATGCAAAACAGTAACCAAATAAATGCATACAGAAATTGGTTTATAATCTGCCCTTTGGTGATCTTGGGTCATGCCTGGTAATACGACGGTCATTTTCCTTGGTCCTCTGAACCCTAAAACATTGGTTTCGTAAACAACAGCTGCCAATTCTTGTCTCCTGCCCAATTTGTCTGTGTTTCCAGTAGAGCCTTTTTTGGGATTTGATCCATTGTCATAAATGGTGAAGTGGGTTCCTAAAATATTCGATCTAAACAAATGCGAAAAACCGGACATAAAAGTAGATTTTAGTTTACTTTTAAGTATATGCAATAGCTTGAAGAATATTTTCGGAAACAATCTACCTTAACTTTCCAATAAAAGAATCTCCTCCTCTCGAAAGGTCTGTTGGATCAGTGGATATTAAATAATTGGATGTGGCACTTTTCTTTCGCTTTCTTCCAGCCAGTAGGAAAACCTGCACAATAATTTGTCAAATAAATTGTCATTTCTATATATCTGAGTACAAACCAAGTGACATTGCACGCAATGATCAATGACATGGGTTCAGATTTAACCTTTTTCCCATCATCTCGCTCGAGATGCAAGAAGTACGTTGGGTAGAGTCCTCGGTCCATCCCTTTCCTGTCCCTGGTTATCCGGCATTTGACACACGTTCCTTGAGCTGCTGGTTCCATTACAAAGGCATCTAAGTTATCCATCAATTCTGTGACACCAATATGACTACCGCTATCTTTTGATCCATTAGATTCCTAACAGAAAAAAGGCAATTTAGAATTTATACCAATGCTAGCTTTAGTCTTCAGTTTTGACAAGTTTTTGTTGCATTCTAGGCGACTTCTGCAATACATTTTTAAACAATCATAAAGCTAACATCTACTCAGGAATAGCGTTTATCTTAATTTAAATGGACTTACTAATATGACATTTATACAGTACGTTACATTTACTGCATTCCCGACATCAACGATGAGTTTCATTGTAATAAAGAATTTAAAAGGTTTATCTGGGTATTTTTTATGATGCAGAACAAGTCATAAACGCGGTATAATAATAAAGTATAAAAATAAAAATTACACTAAATTGCATTTTATTTCCATTTAATTACCTGACTGTTTTTATTTTTGTAACGCATGGTAAGAAGAAGGAATATAAAGATATGCAATTAAAAGTTTCTAATGGAATTTTCCTCTTTTTTTTGTTATGGTGTTAGTAAAAAATCGTTATTGTTTGTCTGGAAATTTTAGAAATTAACAACTTAGCAACATTCTAGTTATAAGCAATATTATAAATGGAGATGTGTTCACGAAATCGATGAAAGTTATAATGCACACTGAAATGCTGCAGCCAGGAATTTATAAAATGAATATCTAACGTTAAATTGTTTCAACAGGCTATACAAGTATCATCAGATTACGGTAAGCTGTATTTGACTTTTGCTATGTCCAAAAAAAAAAGGATTGAAATTCCCTTATTCCTAGTTTTATGTTGTTCAATTTTATATAATATTGAAAAACTGAAAACTTAGTGTTTGTTCATTAATCTTGACTCCATGTCCTAGGTATAAATCTTTTTAAATTAAAAAATATAATGTTGAAAAATTAACCTGTAAGTTAGTAAAATCTGTGGCAGAAGCTACACATTTTAACCAAACATTTTGACAAAAATTGGATGCACTTACAGGTGGCCCTGAATACAATACAATACAAGCTGTATTCTTGTCTTCCATTCCCACATCAACATTTAATTAATCGCAAAAAAAAGAAAAACACTGATAACAAGTAATTACAGCTCGAAGGTTTTACTCACTGCACTACTTGGTCGATTTTGTGAATACTGCGTTATTCGATTTCTTTCTTGTTCGAGATTCCTATTTGGTGAACTATTTGGACTTCCACCAGGAGAGCTGCCGTTAGATTTATCTGTAATTATCGGTGTGCTTTCTTGATCTTCAAGATCGTATTGTACATGTGTTGCCAGGTTCAGCTGTTGTAATTTTCTTTCCGTTTCTGAAATGAAAGAAAAGATGACGGTTCGTTCGTGTGTTTAAATAAACAGCTCTTTTTGAGTCGAGTCAATGATTTTCGTTAATCGCAATTGCTTTTCTTATCGTAATTTCAAACACAAAGAATGCAATTAAGATATTATCATGACAATGAAAAGCGTAGCTGTTCCTTGAAGCAAAGTTGAATAGGTTCATTCCCGATCTTGATAATCATTATTTTTTTGTTTGTTTATTGGATGTTATTTAACGTTCAGGAGACGAGAAAATGGAATTGAAAATGAAAGAAAGGGAAGGAAATAGTACTACCAGGAGTATTCTTCCCCCAATTCCACTGTTTCGAGTTGATAAGTAACTTAAGTTTCAAATAAAAACATTATACGAGTATAGCTTTTATGTTTTATATTTCTAATAAAATCTTGGTGATAATTCTGCAAAGTTCCACCGTTTACCGTGACGACGGGAAAACAAAATGCCCCTGAAGAATCTAAAACTAAAATAGGTTTGCCAATAATTGAAGTATTTCTAGTCCAGGATAAAAAAAAAGCCAGCTGAAATGGGTGAAATAAAAATAAAATTGAAAGATCGATTTCAGTTAGATCTCAGGCGAAACCATAAATAGGATTCCCTAGCCGTTCGTCATAGTGGTTCACAGAAATGGATAAAGGGGAAGTCCAATGGACAAAGGACCCTCCTTATTATTCCACGATTGAGCCTAACATATCCCAGGCTAGTTTTCTCTGAAAATTCATTCAAACGTCTTCAGGCAGCTTGATAGCACCACTGGTTGACAACTAACAAAACAAGAGCATATTAGACTTATTTAAATGCCATGACACCATGCTAAGATGGCATCTTTATCAAGATTTTCCACTCTCAGCACTTGGGTTTCAATTTTCCTTACTACAACAGCTTAATGTTTCAAGACTTAACATGCTATTAGCATGTAGTTTGGAAGAATGTACTGAAATGCTTCAACTGCCTGTCTCTCAAAAAATAGGATTGCCATTATCTTACACTTTTTTACACTCTTAGTCGATTATCATCAATACTGTCTTAATATGCAAGAATTCTTAACCCATCTTAAAATGCATCCAACACTCAGAAATAAATATGAATGTTATCATGGATTACCAACTCTGGAATCTGTTTGTTCCATCTCATATTGCGTTTACATAACAAGGTAATTTTATGAATGTATAAAACTTAGTTCGAGACAAAGTTGCTTGTTTGCAGAAAATCATTGGCAGAGAAAATTTAATTTAGGCTGGTGGTCTATGATGAATCTATATAGTAAGCATCCTCACGTGGAAGCGCCTCAGTTGAGCAATCGGTCAACTTAAAGTTACGGTCAAATGCTTCAGAAACACTTGGATAAAAGTCCAATTTAAAAACGGAAAGCCGTTTTCAGCTTCACAGAGCAGGGAAATTTCTACTTTTATTGGTTATGCCACATGGTGTTGGTGGTCAGCGTGAAAAAGGAAGCATACAGAAAAGCAACGTTGTAGAAATTGTCTATAAGGGAAAAAAAATATCAGTATGAATTTAAAAGAAGGTGGCTTTAGGTTTCACGACTCAAAATGGCACAGGCTTCGTGTTCAATAATGGGTTTGCATTAATCATAGACCGACAAATAAGAAAAAAGCGTTGGAACAATACTTGTGACAGCTTGTGGTTAATGTAATGTGCGGTTGTATGAATAATGACAATTTCTATCGTGAAATGGTAAACCTGTGTTTAGTGTTTGATTGCTGTTGTCTTGATAACCGCAACACAGATTAATGTTTATATTTTAATAAATTTCACTTGCTTCTGTGCGTGCATATAAACTATACATTGTGAGCAAAAACAAAGGTTTCATTTACGATATTTAAACGATTTATGACATAATTTAAAATGCAGATTTGATGATACAAATTGAAGGGAAAGAAGTATCAAAAGGATGTTTTGTGACAGCTGTACTGTATCGACAATTTCGTCCAGAACCTGTAGCGATTTCCATAAAGAATAAAATCGTATAAAAGTGGATTATTTATATAGAATACTTGTGATTCTTTGTGATTCCGAACATTTTTCAGAAAACCAAGAATTCCCATAAATCCATATAGACCATACTTCTTTCACGACAGTTGACTATTTGTAAAAGCGAGAAACGACAGTCGACAACATTGTATATTTGAATTATTCAGGCTGCGTTGGGCACATTTATCTATAATAACCACTACGTCCACGTCTGAATCTACACATGGTTTTGGGTGACGTTTGCAAAAGAAACTATGCATTTCGTAACGTGATACTTTATACAGAAATCGAATTCTTTCTCATTCAGTTGAGTTTTCTGTCATATTTACCAAAGTTTTCCAGAATTTCATTTCAAAATAACGACATCATGGCGGTTAGTGTTATTTTTTATTTATTCTTCCTGTCACATTTGAGTTTCTATACAAAGAATAGTTAATCATCTAAACATGTTATTCCTCGATGCGTTGTATCACTGTAATGTCCTCCTATATAGTTATGCATGAAATAGGAAATCTCAAAAAGCATAATATGCATTATAGTTACATATTGTGGGCTTTTAAGTTTTAAAACTCCATAGTCTGAAGTCATCCAAAGTTATAAATTCCTATGACATGAAGGTCGGGTAATTTGTCATATTTTAATTTCGTTTACGAATCATGTCATTATTTCTTACAATTCTGCCATGACGAAATTATGTTGGCCTCAATTCGACAAGGTTTCATACGGTTTATTATCCTTTTTGTACCAAACCATGACAATATAAACGAGAATGTAGTTATTTAATGAACGTTTGTGGATAGATGCATGTACATGGGTAAACACATTTAAGAATTTGAACCAAGCGTCGAAATTAAAATACTGCAGTATTTGCTGGTCATTTATGAATTTCCACATCTCACAAGTACATTGTGAGATTTCATTATGCGATTGGGAACACAATTTTGGATTCTTAATAATGCGGTGAATAAATATTTTAGCGAAAAAACTGAATTGTAAGAAATCTGACAACCGTCCAAATTGCTTTTAATTTTTATTATAAATTCTTTCTTGGTTTAAAAATAAATTAAAAGAATTTCTCAAATTTTGGTTTAGTAATTTTCTTATTGAAAATCTTAAAAAAGACCAAACAACATTAAGATCGCTTGGCAATGAATAAAGCATATGGATATATGAATTCTCACGTGTTTAGATTTTACATAATCTGTCAATCCGACTGTCGAAAAGTAAGAACCATTAATTTACATGTAACAAAACATTTCAGCATATAGAGCTATTCAAATGGTAATTTACTGTATTTTCCTAGGCGTATTGATGTTGTCGATAGAATTCTTCAAACAAAAACCATTTCAATAGACTGAATCTAAACGTATTATGAAGTCTATTACGTTATTGGCGTTGCTATACAAAAATGCATTTGATATTGAGACTTCCTACAGCAAATCAGTCCAGTGTGACAAATGGCTTTTGTTGCCGATTTATTTTAATAGCGTGAACGTATATTAACGTGAAAACTGCTGCTGGCATATATCGGTCTTATATAGAGCACGAGTCAGTGACAAATTGCATCTGTGACATGGAGTAAACGAGACAATGGCAAGTGGAATCTCCCTGGACCATTATTTCCAATATAACTTGGACGCAATATCAAATAACCTTATTCATAGTCTTGGCTTTCCGAATGGGTATACAATGAGAGGCAAGATATTTATCGACAAAGATTCTGTTTACCTCTTATGTTCTGCTCCAATTTTATTAAAAATTACATTGCCATAGCCCAATGGAAGTTTACTGTCATACGCAATATACAGTATGTGGATCTACTTTTCCATGCATTATTTTGAATTTGTATACTGTATACTAACCGAAAGGCAAGTCTTGCAAAATAAATTTACTATATATAGAAATATTGCAGGATGCACGGGGAAATAAATTAAACTCAAATGTTCAGCAAATATTAGCTAAAAGTACAATGTATGGAAGATTTACTTTGGTAAATACCCTATTTCCAAATGTCATTATAGTAAATTGAAGATTTGAAAGAGTGAAAATGATGCTCAAAAATGAGATGTTCAACTCACTACTATAACACTGTTACTTAAGGACTCCCAGTAGAAACTTAATCGTTTCTACAGGGAGTTCAAAGAAAATGAAGGAACGATCCTTTACTAGCCCTAAAGATTTTTAGGAAAAGATAAAAGGCTAGGACTGTTATCCTCTAAGAAATATATGGAGCTATAAAGGATTCAGAGGGCTTGTCCGATATTTATTGCATGGTTTACTTGCCTCGGCTAAGAGTTACTCACAAATTGCATTTCGCCTATTACTCTAATGTTTCATTATAATTTATATAAATTCTCCAGCGCATTTTTAGTTAGTATAGCTTCATCGCATAGGATAGAAGGCAGTAAATACTTACAGCAGCATCAAAAGATTACCTATCTTACTCTCTAGTATTTTAAAAGTAAATGAAGTGTTTCTTATCCTACTTTGAGATCAAATTGTTCAGTAAATAAGATATAAAACAGGCGAACAGTGTTCCACATGGGCTCTTAAATTTGTTAAGATTATCCTGAATTAAACGAAGTATACTGCTAGTATACTACAGAACACGATGAAATAAAAAAGTTACCTACAGCCTGAAACATTCCAGAGACTAAATTCATGAAACAGCGTTATTGATACATGTACACATTGTAGTACAAAATCATTTACTGCAAATTATCTGTAGCCTATAGTGAAACACCTGGATAGTTGCAACGTCAATTAAACAGACACCACTAAACATAATTAGAATATCAAAGTAAGAGTTAACACCTAATTTGTAAATGGCTTCTGCAAATAGAAAATTGGAAATTTCACTTATGGAATCTAATGGAGACATGGTAGTAAGAGAATGAAGATATAGGAAGATTAGGACAAATCGTGTTGTATACAAGCCTAGCAAAATGATGAAACTTAACATTAAGTATGACCTAAGGCCTTAAGATATTTCCCCTACACAATGCACATTACACATTTCTAGTTTTTCTGGAGATTTGCTCCATCAATTTAAAGTAGACTACAATTTCCTTATTGTTGTTATTTTTCTTCTAGGCGAATCCCTGACTGAAAACACCAATGTCGATCTGTAGTTTTATTTGCGCGAACACACACGAGACTATGCGAATATTCATACTAAAAAATCGTTTGCTGGAGATAGGGAGTTGTACATTTATATATATAAAAAAAATGAAATGGGGTCGTTTCCTTTATAGTGCGGGCAACCAGCGTGCACATGCAGGCCTAAAGTTAAGACCAAATCGTAAATTCAGAGCATTATGCAAGCGAGCAAACCAAATATCGTGAATGTTTGTCTGTCATAAAATCTGAAAGCTTTGTTTAAATTTGGCAGCTTTTCTCCTATGGCAACCGATATCCATTCTATGGCAAGTTCGTGCTCCACAGGTGCCATTTCCTTTTGGCATGTCCATAAACGATCCTTTCAAAATGGAAAGTCACTTTTTTTGTAAAGTCAGAGGACGTATGGCTGGGACCATGGGATACTATGCACACACAGCACCTTTACAGCATAGAAAATGAAAGCACTTTTCAAAATGAGCGTGAACATAAAAAGAGATCAGCCAACTTATGGGCTTTTATATTCATGGACAAGTTGCACTAAGTGAAATCACGAAAATACTTTTTGTCAAATATTCGGTTGGCTCGACGTCAATCGAGCGGAAAAGGTTTGAATGCAGATCTCACTAAAACCAATTCGTATACAGTAAAAGGATTGGCAATATTGTCGCTGGTGTATTTGGGATTTAAAACATATGCACTTTCTTATGCTAAACCATAGAGAGAGTTATAAATAAACTTGTGAATAAGCAGTTGTTATAGTTTAATAAAATGTGTACCTCCATGTATACCTTAAAATTAGTATCATATTGTACATAACCACATCAATGTTACCTAACGTGCATGAAGTGAACTTCTCAACTGTTGGCAATTGCAATTATCTTATAAACTTTTTTAAAATATTAACATTAAGAAACATTTAAGAAAATTATCATTGTCACAGTGGGCCCATTTCATTCGAGGGAAAGTTTCGCTCAGATTTAAAAGTTTGAAAGCTGAATGTTATTCATATTTGAAAATATAACCACTAGATGACATGGAACAATTTGGGATCCAAATTGGGATTAATAAGTAGTTAGCCTTGGTTAAACCCACACAAACATATCCAATTTAATACTGTTATAGTAAGGAGTTTAATCAGAGGGTCAAATTATAAGTCAACTTATAAGTTCACCCTTACATAAAACAGTGATTTAAAGAAAACAATTTATTCAGTTAAAAGAATTTGTTGTCTTTAATACACATGAAAGTTTAATGATCGATTAAAAATTTAGTCCTGGTTAAACCCTAAACAATTTTGCGTAATGTACGTTAGAAAGAGGTTGAAAAATATTGCCCTATAGCGCAACCTGTGAATGATTTATAAAGGAAAATGTTTCACACAACTCCTAAGGGTTTTGAAATGGTATTTTGAGTTGGCAGCGCCGTCAAATCACTGTGCGATTAAGCTGAAATGTAGAAGTGGGAAATTTCTGCTTATAATATGCCAGTGCGAACAGACTGCGCTGCTAGGTTAATTATCAGAAGCCGTGCACCTGCTGCAGACATTTCCCAGTGTCAAGATTGGGCTTTATCAGCTTAACTATTGATTTATCTCTTGTCTAATTGTTTGTTAATTGTCTTGTCTGTTCCGGAAAGGCGCACATTTATTTTCCCTGAAACCGGTAGTGCTCGGTATATTAGCTTCATTCAACCAAAACCTTTTTGTGTGTGCCACATTGTCTTAAATTTGACGTCTGACAATTGCCTACTGTCTTCCCCATGTATGCGCAGAAATTGCTTTTTTTCTAGGAAAAACAAAATTGACTATCACTCTGAAACTCTTCTTGTTAATTAAATCGCAGACCATATAAGGGCACATGAAATACAGGGTGAATTTATTGTTTTGGTAAGATTGTGAGTGAATAAATAATGGACAAACTTTGACGTGCATTTTTTAGATGATGACAGCATTACTTTTCTGGATTAATCCTTGTTCTTTCGCTTGAAGTGTTTACAACAGAAAGGATAACTAAAGCTTATTATGTAGCTTAAGCTTACAGTTAATACCTTTGAACAGAGCTTATTTTCTTGTTTATGTTGTCGGGCAGTTGTTAATCATGACATGCATGTTAGTTGTTTAAGATAATGAATTAAGATAAGTATAATCCCTTAACCACCTAGTTAACTTTATAACTAGCTTCTTTCCTAGCCTTTTTATGTTCTAAAGTAAAGTGGCATATGTACATTATCTATACATGAGACTAACATTTTACAATTGAAGATTATTTCTAAGCTTTGTGATTGCAGATATAAGTTTATACGACCTTATAAAATATTTCATGTTTAGAGAATGCTTTCTTAAAAGAATATTTAGTAGAAATTTAGAAATCCCATTTAATTATCATGCCATTGTATAGACATTGCCATGGTGTCTGCAAAGTTATAATTTATGTATAACTTATATCTGCAATCACAAAGCTTAGAGAATAATAGACATGTTTAAATCTTTCTTAGACTGCAAAGTTCCCTTGCTGAGTATACATTATTTAAACAATCTTTTTTGGTGTAATCCCGTTAAGAAGTAAATGTCTATACCACAAACTGTACTCTCCAACTACAATACTACTCTGATGTTATTTGACGTTCTGCCCATCTTGTACAAGATGACGTTCGTAGTTCAAATCGACCAAGATTTTAAGCGGTGTTATGCCCGTAAGTGCATTTGTGTCCTCTTTAATATTTCAACCTAGAAATGGACGATGGAAGAAGACATCATTGCATTGCGTGCCCAGCGACTCGAGTGTGTTTTAGAGGCAATTGAATTTCCCGTTGACCACCACAGGAGGACACCTTACGTCTTAAGGAATTACGTTTTAGGGCAGACGATAACGAGTCCTTTGTGGAAATAAAACGATTTCGAAAGGCTCTCCGAGGACGACCCCATACACAATTGGAATTAGAAATCTGTCGAGTGGATCCGACCTATTGTCAAACCTTGTAGCATCAAAAGCGATTGTATTGAGACCGATTGTCTTTTAGGGCGAAATTGCATCTCAGGATGCGGCTTCGTGTATAAGGGGCAATGACCATGCGTACATACTGCCCATTCCGAGAAACGACTTGGGTTTTGTGGCCGTAATTAAATTGCACCATCTGCCTCTGAATGCACGATGCTATTTCAAAAAGAATGCTGCTGCCTGTTCTATAATACGCTCCATCAGCCACATTCAAATTGCACCAAAAATCACCCTGCTGCGAAGGCCAAATTAAAATGCCGCTGCTTAACGGTGTGGACTTATCTCGAAATAAAGCACCGCTAAATGGCTAATTAGAAGTAGGCATTAGCATCAAACATGAAAAGTTGAATGGCAAGGGCTGAGATTTCAACCTTTAAGTACGCTTTGCATCTGCATATTTGCATCTTGTTAGCTCGTTCAAAGCCCTCTACACCCATTCTGTCGTGCCAACAAAAATATTAAATTGGCTTAAGCCATAATAGCTAGTCTAAAAATAAATAGGTAGACCATAATGGGCCAAGCCGTTAAGGGTTAGGGTATCAAGTGCAATAACTCTTCATCATTGCGTTCATAGGTAGGGGCTCATTCCTCCATTCTAGAACAACGTTTGATGCTTGTACATCTAGTGCTTTTCAAGCTTATAAATGCTATAATTATCCCATGGCATGCAGCTTGTGGCGCGTACCCAACGTTCTTGTCTTGACCACAATTTCGCCTCAAGTTATTATTATGCTTTATGGATCCATCCTATAAGTAGAATACTGCACCAAAGACATCTTGAGCTGCTATGCCATTGGATGCGAATGTTTTGGCCTACATAAAGTAAGCGTATACCATTGCTATTTAGATGTGTCAACCATCCATGTAGCTTTTAATTTAATTAAACGGGCAAATAGAATATGCATTCGGAATAAGCAATCTTGTGGCGCATAATCTAGCCGCTAGATGCGAGCATAGATCGCAATTAAGTGGTTCGCAAGACTTCGAGTATGGAAATAAGAGAAAATGGGGTAGAACTCTCAACTCTGGCAAGCTCTTGAATAATGCATTTGAGAGTGTTATATAGGGCAGACGCGCTAAGAATTTCTTTCTATGGTCACTGTCGTGCTATTTTCATTTTAGCTGAAGCTAGGAACGGACACAGGACTCGATCAATCTAGATCTGGAAGGATTGCTATCCAATTGTGTAATGAATTTCATGGTGTAAGGAATACGGCCTTGCCAATTACCCAACAAGCGCCGCATGCCTCTATATAGCCATTTATTGACGGTTTATTGTCATCCATGGGAATATCGACCACAAAAACGTTTTTTTTCTTCTTTTTTTGTGTTTAGCCCTAATGTCCTAAATTTCACCCCGTTTACAAAAAAAAAAAAATTTAAAAAAAATACTAAGCAATTGAAGACAAACAAAAGTAATATTGCTATACCAATTATGAAATGTGTAATTTGATTTACTGCTGACTTCATGATGATCGAGTATCCTAAAAGACAAATGCATCCTGGCTTTGTGGAAACTCACTCCTTGAAGAGGATATATATGAAAGCGTTGGTCATGGATAGTTGATTATGTATTCTTAACATGAATATCACGATGCTCAGTATTCGATACTTGATTTTAGTTTCTAAAATATTGTGAAACGACAAGTATTTGATTTCAACGCAAGTTTAAAAGTCCCATATCCCATCTCAACCTGGCAGAGTGCTCCATGCAACAACAGAAATAAAAGAGCAATTTCTTAATGGGAGAGTGTGATAAAAATTGCATAGATCACTGTGCACTTTCGATTTTAATGCAGTTCTGACGTGGGATTCAACAGCACGTACAATGCTTCCTATATGCTACAGTATAAAGATATAAAAAGTGCCATTAAATTGCATGGGTTCCGTTGCGTCAGTAGATTTAGTCTAGCAACACTATGCTGAAATCCCCACAGATGAAGTTCTTTTTAGCTAAAGTTCTTTTCTTTTCATCGTGAGTTGTTCATACATTATAATCCTTTAGGGATGGTTAAAAGATTTCAAGCCTCTTTATAAGAACAAATTAAATCGTGCTTCTTGAATGAAATACAGTAAAATAGATTAAGAGGTTGCTATATCAATCGAAACGTGCCTTCTTTAAACGTAAAATTGATGGTTATACAACAGAGATCAACATAAATTACCGTGTGTTAAACACACAGGATCCATAATAAACCTAGACACATCCTTAATAGGGACTTAATCAATTTTTCGAATTGAAAGACTAAACCTATTATTATTTTGTAAAAAAAGAAAAGTAAAAGATTAATTATGCTATACTTTTATCACTTTTGTGGTAGGCTGCATGCTTTTTTTCGGATGTTTGAGGGGTTAGTAGCTAAATTATTTAATATGAAGCCCTTCGTGTGATATCTGAGATAACCATGGTGACGACGACTTTACTTATAAATTATAGAAGATATGGGCTAGCATCTATCCTGTCACGCATTTTAAAATGTTTTAAGAAGACGAATGAGGGGAAGTTATGTGTCACTGCTGTCAAAAATATTGATTCTTTTTATGCATTATTATGCACGCAGCACCAAAATTGATGCTCCGACCACATAATAAAATTTATACCCTAATAATGTCGTACCTCATGAAACAACGTCTTTGTCGTATTCGTGCATGTAAATACCAGCATTATTCATAAATAAATAATAGCAGCACGCTCTAGCTATGTCCATTTCTAAGCGATTTCCTTTGGCAATGTATACCGGTTTATTCCACGTATTCTATCACAAGTATATGCACAATATACACGGCTGACATTTTATATTATTTTGCCATTTTCATACAGGATGTAACTTGTTGAAACCTATAATAACACTCTAGGTTTTTCTACCTGTTTCTGTGATTTACGCCATATTTAACATTTAAGTAAAGTTTGTGAACAATTTGCGCAATACTGACAATAACAATAGTTGTAATGAGCGATTAAAACTTTTGAAGTCGATTTCTATCGATGTTTCCGCTGATTAAATCCAATATAATCTTCCATTTCAATAAATGACGCTTTGTGCAACACCCTATGTAGGGATATTATGTTAGGGCCAAGAGCCCTTAATTAAATCCGCCATCACATGGTTTCCTATTTATGCCTTCAATAATATATCCTATTGTTCATCTCATCGGAATCTATTGTTTTCAGACTGAAGATGAATGACCGCTAATACGAACCGTGTTGGCTTTGCGCAATTTTCAGTGCCGTTATTAAATTTTATGCCAAAGAAATAAAGAATGTGTGTGCCTACTTTTCCCACTATTGGTTCATGCTGCCATATACTCTGGAATTCAAGGCATGAATGTGTGAATGGGATATGCAAATATCACAAATATATTCGCCAGAAATCAATAGTCGGATGTACGTGGACTTCTGGAGAAAAGTAGAATGAAAAGTTCGTGCAATAAGTTCCACAAATCCGCCAGTTTTTATTCCATTTTCCCCACTTCTATTTTACAGTTTTCACCAGCTGTATACGTATGTAAAAATATACCCGTCGATAATCTGATTTTGATCGTATCTTAACTATGTGTGAAACCTTTTCCATAATATCCAGTCTCTTGGCAATTGCACGTCACAATCCATGGACACTGATGATACTAATTTATAATGCAAACTTGTATCTTAGCACAATATCGACGTGATACAAGATACGCGAGCTGCTTATCAACATGTAAATGATATCACACTCGAGTTCAGGTCTGTAACTTTTACATATATCATGGCTTGGAAAGACGAGGCAAATCGAAAATCTTGTCAAGGATTTTTTTGCTAGAAAACGTCCTTTGGGACTCGCAATAAATCAAAGCTAATTCAGTGCAACGTAGTGTAACGAATTGAAATTGGATGTGCATGCATAGCCTTCTATACCTCAGTTACCTTGCATGTGCTTCTCTCGTATCATTGAGCCATTCCCATTCCATTAGCATTTTCTTAAAAGATTTTTCCATCTTACATCAATTTGCTTTAATTATCCGTAATCTACTTTACTATATAAGACCTGAAATTCCAAATAATTAGCTCCAAAGTAAATAAATTTTGTTGAGGCATCTGAGATGATCTGCATGCAAGAACAAGAGGAATCATAATTGGTAAATTAAAACTTCGTACTGCTTTCACAAGATTGAAAATGATGTGTTGTATTTTTCAGTATTGAACTAACCAATGATTGTTTTAATATTTAGCGTATATATGTAAAACTATAGTTATCTTACATAAGGAAGGTTAGAAGACCAACCAATTGACATGTCTGCAAGAGCTCCCATTTAGACTCAATTACGTTTACAGCAAGTTCTTAATCTGATAAAAAAAGGTCACAATTCAAATATGCGAGGATATTAAAAATGCTCGAACTATTTAATGAAAGCAATTATAACAGAAGCGAGGTCAAGTTTTAAATGTAAAAATTCGGTCACGGGCATTATCATTCCAGTGCGAATATTATAAGTTTTGCACTTGTTCTACAAACCTATGCTCAATGCATTACATATTAGTTGACGCCACATTTTGGATACTAATTATTTAATAGTGTATAACCTGAAACAAGTTTTATTTACCAAGATCATGATACATTTTCTGTCAACTTATTAAAAGTTCATAAGGGAAATATGTGAAATTTATAAATTATTTTAGGACGGTATCTGTAAGTTCTACTGACTTGCCCATTCCTACTTTTCTCGACATCCCGCATTTTAGTCTATAGCCTCGCTATTAACCTGTCAAATATAATTATTTGAAATGGCAACAGTTTGTACACGATATACGGATATATCTGTTAACCCTCTTGTTTATTTGGATTTCGTATTCCATTTCAATATTAATATATCCAGAAAATGTTATGCGTGTACCATTACTTTCGGCTTAACGTAAAACTTGCATTATGTTGTCAATTGGCCCCAACAGCGCTGAATAAACAATTAATTAGGCTAATTTGTGCGAAATTCTCGACAAATGTCTCAGCTTCTTGATAATCGTTATTCAAAGAATATACAAAGAAGCCATTACAACAACAATAGGCATTTGCATGTACATGTATTTAATGAAGGAACTGCATTAGTTTTTTATGAATTTGGCCTCATTAGGAAGAAAGCGCAAAGGCACTTTCGACTACACACATTGCATGAGCACAACTTAAATTCATGCATTTTAAACACGAGTAAGTGGAAGTGAAACTAAAGTACATCGCAATCTTTGTATATATCGTATAAATTCTAATGAGGCAAGGCCAAACGTTCTGCGTTTATAAGCCTACGTATGAAAATAAATGAAATGAATAATAAAATATTGGTAACTACCAGCAGCTGTTAGTGAGAAAATTATTTCGCTTAATTCAAGGTTTTTCGGGTCAACTAATCGATATTCTTATTATTGAAAAGTCGACATCAAATGGGGAAGTTCTCAATTGGTCTTTCATAGCAAATCAATTTCACGCTTTAGTGAATAGAAAACTTACAATGAATACATTTTCTATTTTGCATAAACAATCTTATATATTTTTACTTTCTTATATAAAGCGAATTCGAAAATTAGCACGTGCATTTTAAGCTTTCGTTTCGTTGGAAAATCTCATTGGTGACATTTTTCAATTCCATGCTGAATATTTATTCTGGAATCGATTTTATATTTAAAGCATTATTTGAACACAGCCGCGAACCAAATAACAAGGAAATTAAATGGAGCATGTCCTTTATTCGCAAGTGGTCGCATTTACTTCGCACGCATAAGCAACAATTTAATTATATTCATATTTTTATGCACAAAACTTCTCTCACGAGATAAATCTCCAAAGTCGGAAAACAAATCCAAAAAAATTTAAAACACTGGCATGACAATTTGGTCCAAGTTATATAGCTAAAATTCGATCACTTCTACAACAAGAGAAGTCTCCTTAAGGTATTATTTATATTACTATAACCCAGATTCGGTTTTGTGCACACAATATACGTTTATCAATCATCCTTCAGACAAGGCACTGTGCATAATGCTAAACAAATTTTGCAAAAAAGTGTAATTTATGTAAAGGGTTAAACTCTAAAACAGACTTACACTAGTTACATACAAGATTATACAATCTATTCTAAAAGATTCTAAGCATATATGTATACAAAGTATGTGGTAAATTTTAAGCAGTTCATGGAAAACTTGCCAAAGGTTGAGGTTTAGTCATCATGGCTCATCAAGGGCCGAATGTGTTACAAGAATTAATGCATAAATGTGTAAAGTACCTCGTATATATTGCTGGATAGTTGAATTTCTAAGATAGCACTGCTGTGCAGTGGGGTATACTTAACACAACAGCTTCCTTGCCGCCGTTTATTTTATAATTATGTAAATGTGCGATGATGAGAGGACACCAAATGCTCGCATTCAGCGTGCAATTCAGCACGTATAATTAGAGGAGAATCGGGCATCGATTATGTGGTTTTGGTGCAAAATTTCAGAAAAGCGAGGAAGCTTCAAAGAATGTGTAAATTATAATGAGGCGAGGAAAAACGTTTTTAAAAAAATCTGACTCTTATTGCAACAAAATATCGTGCCATTTACTTGAAGAGGAACAACAGCTATTTTATTGAAAAACAAAGCTCAGGATTTCATATTCTGCAATTACCGATAAACTAAAAATGTTTTTATCCGAATAGTAAAAAAGTTTCCAATCAGTGACAAAAGTGTCTCAAGTTCGGATACTGTTCTTTCTGCTATTCAGTCTACCTCGTGAATGTATCTAAAGTAACCAAAACGTCTATAAAACAAATAACCCGAGTCAATTCCTTCGAATCAGCTAATAGGTAGTAATAAACTTCCACTGAAATGCGAGGATATTAGACAGACACTAATTTCATAAATATACAACACGAAACTAATGAGAAAGAACTGTGAACTGATCATCTTGAAACAACCATCCATGCACTACTTGTCCAAATAAGAAAAAGACCCCAGGATATACTTTGACTGGAATTTACTTTCCAATCGTGTTCCGTGCAATAAAAAAGCAGCGACAGCTCGATAGTCGTGCCAAGTGGACATTTCCAAGGAGTTAAAGTATTTTGTCTGGCAACACTCACTCTATCATGATTATGAGCCACTGCAACCTACGAGTAGCTATTGGAATGGAATTGCGGTGGGGAATTATGGCCCTGATTGGGCACATTGCTCTGTTTAAAGTAAGCTTGTGAGTCTTTAATGAACAATACGAACCAATTAGTTAAGATTAGGACTCTTTGATCAATATAGGAACGTGATACAGGGTGAGAAATAATACTTGTATTATCCAGCGATTTCTAATGGACACGAATTGGTATGAGGGTTTCGGTTGTATTTTTAACAAGGTTAACTAATAATTGATAGAAAATTATTTTTGATAAGTATGGCAATGTTTTATGATGAGTAAATTGATGTTAAATAACATGTAATTAATATATTAATTGCAATTCTTTACTTTGTGGGGTATTGGCAAAGACATCGCTGTATAATTTCCAAATGACAACTCTTTCAAATATTAATGGAAACACAAGCCAGAAGTACTACGACATGCATCTCATTTTTTTTGTCGTAGTTTATTTAATGATCCCCTGGAAACATCTAGCAAAAAACTACCATACCGCTCAGTAAGTACTGTATTCTGTATTGTTGTCGACAAAGTATAGGGCCAAGTGCCAAGTGTTAATGCAACGAGAAATTAGAAACGCCTACTTCTCACCAAAGAAAAAAGCCATTCTCTACTGTAAAAGTATCAGTAGTTTTAATTGCCATTAGAACCTTGCTTAATCATCGATAACACAAGGAAGAGGTCTGTTCCATTGAATTCTGTTCAATAGGTACGACAAACAAATGCCATGGAATCCAATAGACCGTTTATGATATATTTACCATTTAATTGCTTTCTTTGACAGAAATCAAGTACAACTTCAACACCAAATGAAGAAGCAGTTATTAAATAACACGCAAACTTCACACCAAGCCCCTCCACCAATTATGTAAATATGACGTTCACGAATGATTTCCTTTTCTTATAGTCAGCACGGTCCCCTAAAACGCATGATGTTAATTTCGCATAATGGTGATTCACAGCCGTCATAAATATCAAGTATGAAAATCAATATTGAAAACAACCGGTGAAATTTATGACACCAGCTGGTTCATTCATCCTACAACATTGCATTTTTGGACACCATCTTGCATATTCCATTGTGCACGCGAAAATGAAATTCAATCGGTTAGGCTTGTTTTCGCATTGCACCTTTAAACAGTGAACCACCCTGCCATAAAATGTGATCAATGTCCATTATAACTTAATATAAGGACTTGAAGAGTGGATATTGTTGAAGTTTCCATTTTACCATGCATCACACACACACACTCCATTAACAAACGCCATTATTAACTGTAATTTAATTGATACGAGTAATGAACACAATTTGGTATGTCCATAAATTTTCGTTTAATTGACTTTTGTCAGCTCTTAATATAGTCAACGAACTCTGGTAGCATGCAGAGGTAATGTGATAATAAAAGCTATACGAGTGTTAGGCACATCTAACAGCAAACGTATTGTATTTACTATATAGTTGTGTTAAAGGGAAACTTCATAAGCAAACATCTGCCAATTATACATGTACATATACCTTTAGAGCCTAGTTTGTAATAATCTAGCAAAAGAAGTAATTGGCATAAGCTGCTCTAGGGTCTAAGTGTTTGTTTTAAAAATGCCTTAGAAATATCAAGTTGAACAATTCTTGCTACATAAGTTATATTTATATGGAAATATACCTTACAGGGAGCATTCGCTATTCTCATGGATTTCCTTTTACAACACGATGTAATATGCTGTAGAAAAAGCAGCAATTATGGAAACTTCAATACAGTGAAATTGCATCAGTGGCGGTTGGTTCACCTTTTTAAAGATATTCTTAGAATCGAATGAAAATTTAACAGTAGATTAAGTAGTTTACCACAAAAATTGGTATTTATAAACCATGACAATTAAGGGTTTAATGAAGAGGGTCAAATGTCATCCATTGACATTTGACATATATTTGGAGAAATCCTCCCCCGTACCCCCATCAATAAGCCACTTAATTGAATATTGAGAGATTATCAATTTAGAGGAAAATAAACAAATTGAAATAATATGCAGGTATATATGTCTAAGTGATTTTTATAAATCAAACCAACACACATCGTGTAAGCCTCATATTATTGTGTTGTTTCAGCTCGTGCACGCGCACGCACGCACGTGAGTGCGTGCACGAGTTCTTGT
>JAQGBW010001288.1:0-27593 GCA_034698625.1 Julus scanicus
CAATGGAAAGAATCCGCGAGCGGGATTCCTGCGATTGGTGCGGCTAGCGCGGCGCGTGTCAGTGTGCGCGTACCTTTATGCTTGTTCCATGGAGTGGCTGCTTTGTGGATGGTATACATCTTAGTTGTTTGATGAATGTCAGATGCATCTATGCGATATCCAAAAAACTCAATGGATTACACGCCAAGGATACATTTTTCCTTTTTTGCACAAAATCCCACTTTTTAGAAATGCTGTAAAACTTGTTGAATTCGGAATATGAGCTCTGCATTTGTTTTAGCCCAGATGAGGATATTATCAAAATATGGAATGGTTCCAGGAAACCCTTGTAGTAAGTCATCCATGACTTTTGAAAGACAACTGGAGCATTGCATATGCCAAATTGCAGTCGTTTGACCTTAAATGCTTCCAAGTGTGTTATAATGGCTTAAGCTTCTGTTGAAGCGTTGTTTACTTGCGTAGTGGACTGAATAAATATACTTTTAACACATTTAATAGAAACAAAAATCTGTCACAACCACAAGCTGCATGCACGAGTGAACTACCCCATGTTAACAACATGCAGCAGTATTTATAGTAAGTACATACAATGGGGATCATCCCAAATATATCAGGGTAATTAAATGATTAATTAGTGTGTTACGCAAGCTCTAAAGGTTGGTTATTTAATAGCGCTATCATTATGCAAAACCACTGCATCTTCCTCCTTGTAAAATTGAGCTGTTATCACCTCAGTCAACTCAATTTCTACACTTAATGTTCATAACAGGCTGGACATTTTCCTCTACTCAATCGGACTGGTCTAGGAAACCTGCCAGACATTTCCCGAAGCACCAACTGAACTTTTGGAACCATAGCCGAAGACACCGGCAATGTAGCCACCACCACATGAGATCCCTGGGACGTTCTGCAATGTCGAGTAGACGTCTCAGGTACTGTCACTTACTCCAACCGGTGCGGGAAGAATAGATAAACTGCCACAGCCACACCTTCAGACCCCACACCGCCGGACACTGACACAAGGAGTAGTACCTGCATATTCTGTTGACACTTATTCACCTCTTGCTCTAACGACACTCGTTGACTTTCTACTTGCATCACCTGCCACGGAGTGGGTACGAAGAACGATTCATAGGATGACGGCTGCACTCGTGGACGATAAACAAAATCACCGACCTGCAAATGCGGAACTTTAACTAGCCTTTTCTTATTTAAAGAAAACGTCTAATCCTATCAATGTTACTTTCTTGCACTTATTGATTATCTTTTGACGAGTCTTATATCGAGATTACTGGATCAAGATGAAAACACGGACTAAACCAAAAAAAAGGTATACCAGTGATTGTCTGATTGTACTAATGGGGCGTTGACCAAATTATTAATAAAGATATTTGTATATGGTCCTCGACTGGTTTACGCTTATTATTAGTGATCTTGATTACTTTTTTGAGTGATTAAATGAACATTTCGACCTGTCCGTTCGAACGCGGCCAGGCAGGAATACTATTGCAGTGTATAATGTTCAGCAAATTTAGGTATATGGCGAACTCACCAGAATTAAAGAGAGGACCATTGTCAATGAACACTTCTGTAGGTAATCCCCATGTCGAAAACATTTTGTCCAGGACACGTTTAAGCTCTCCAAACTTTCTAGATCAGACGGCCTCTACGACTGGATATTTCGAATTGAGATCAAGGGTAACCAGCAATATCTCTGATGCCAAACCAAAAGCATAATCCAGGGCAATTCAAGCCCACGGCGCCGGTGGGATTCAGGAGCACCATCTCCTGTAGACTCTCAGGCACCACCAAACGTTGATCACATACAAGTAACCCTACAGGGAAAACAGAAAACTCATTCATGCTATTCACAAACTGCTTTAAATTACTATCTTTCTTAACAGCTGCCGCTGGACATCTGGATGTATTAATTATGTTTATCAGGCTCTGAAGCTGATGATCACTTCCAATTGCTGATGTAGTCTTTAAATTTAAGAGACCCAGGAACATTAGTTGAGGTAAGGAAATCGATGTAGCCATTTACCATCATCAGGGACCGGTCCATCTTTGTCACGACCAGGTGTCTGGACAAGTAGTCCGTGGGATTAGCTGTTCCTGGTACATGGCAAACAACAAAGTTAAACTCTTGCAATTTAAACAAGTCTTTAAATCCTCGCTGGCATGACAGAAGCGGAGTTATTAAGTAAACACACCAGTGCCTTGTTGTCTGTCCATATCTCAAATGGCTTTCCTAGTAGATATATTTGCAAATGTTTTACTGTACTAACTATCGCCACTACTACTTTTTCGATTTGTGAATAACGTGTCTCGGTTTCGGTGAGGAGCTTACTGTGATAGCCTCTTAAACGTAGTTTGCCTCCTGTCTTGCGCTGTAGGAACATGCCGGCAATAGCGTTGGGTCCTCCATCAACAGTTATTATGAATTACATTTTGTTATTGAAGTATCTCAATGTCAGGGCATTATCTAAGGCTTTTAAGATCTGTTGATAGGCTACTTCCATCTGACCAGACCACTTATAAGGTTCTTTCTTTTCTTTGAGAGGTTCACGCAGTGAAATCAAGTGTTGAAAGTGACGGCACAAATCGGGCACAGTAGTTTATCATCCCGAGAAAACTTGTTATTTCCACAAACGTTGAAGGTTTTGCCATTCTCCTGATTTCGATCTTTTTCGCTGACATGGCACCAAATACACACTTTTTCCCGTTTAGCGTAAGACCGTGGTTCTTTAGAGCTTTCAATACCAATCTAAGATTCTTGTCATGTACTACCTTGGTCCGGCCTGCTACCAGTATATCGTCCTACATGTTTTTGATGAATGGACCTAATGATAAGACCCTCTCTATTGCTTCATGGAAGATTTCAGCTGCGCTGTTAATTCCGAGTCTGAGGCGTTTTTACCAGTACAGGCCTTTGTGCCTTTTACCCAAGACTCGGAAACCAGAAAGGCGTAGATATTGTTATTTGATAGCGCTATCATTATGAAAATGTTAGAAATAGGTGCAAAAACCACTACACACTGGTGGTTGCAAGTGTGCTTGAGCCATGTCGATCTTCGCATAGAACCCTTTTTCCGAAAGACTTGACAACAGCTGGTTTACAGATGGACTTGAATAAGGATGATCTTGCAACGCCTTGTTGAAGGTCACCCTTTAATCGCCACATAGTTGCACATCACCAGTAGGTTTTAGCACTTGAACTGGTTAATTTTAGTCTTGATGCATAGACGGATTGCTAGGGGAACATTGCGTACTTTCATTCGGATTGGTGGTACATTGAAATCGATAGGTATAGTTATCTTGAATTTCTTGTATGTTCCTAAGCCTTCTTCAAACACGTCGGCAAATTTCCTAAGTGATTCTAGTATGGTGTCGGTAGATTGGATTCGATAAACACCTTGTATACTGAAACCCAAAGGTAAAGAAGTGCCAAGAAGTGATTCTCCCTGTCCTTTAACAATAAGGAGTCGTAGGGATGCATGATGTTGCTCGTCTTCCTGACAGTAGCCCTTGAGTCGTATTGAATTCTTCTGGTAATCCCGTAGACTAGATAAAAACGGCTTGATGTCTGGCCTCCAGTTGGCCATAGTACGTTGTAAGTTTCTGTTGAAATTATGTAGAATTCAGACCCAGAATCCACCTCAAGCTGGCATGGCCTTTCTTGGATTTGCACAATGATGTGTATTTTTGATGGCTTAGCATATTGCAAACAGTTGATGTGCGCCTGCTCATAAACCTCTTCCAAAGACTGATCTACTTGGTTCGTTGATGCCAGGGTATTCGCAGGATTTGTAGGTACAACTTTCTTCTTGAATTTAGGCTTAGTCGGAGGACCAGTTTTACCTCTGCAAACCTTTGCGATGTGCCCCTTCTTATGACAATTACTCTGCATCTCGAAATTTGCATTCTTCCCACTTCTGGGAGCTTCTGGAATGGCATGGTTGTTTTTGTGTACCTGCTACTTTCTAGTTGGTTAGCAGTAGCGGATTTAACCAACTTTTGTGCTTGGAATGCCTTGACTTGTCTGGTTGCTGCTTCCCCAGGAAGTGCCTTCTTTACCGCTTTGTTATAGGCAAGGGTCATTTTAGAAAGGAGGTGCTGGATTGCATCGTCCTTTAGACCGCATACTAGTTTATCATGCAGTTGCTTACTGAGTGTTGCATCAAATCCGCAATTTTCAGCCAAGCGGTGCAACTCTGTGACAGTTGAAAGTGGTCTCATCTCGTTGTTGCAGACGCTTGTGAAACTGAAAACACCTATAGATGATCGACGTTTGTGGCATAAAGTGATTCTTCAGAACCTGTGTCAGTTCTTTAAATGTCATCTTGCTGGGTGCAGCAGGGGAAATCAGAGATTTCAGAATTAAATACACTGGTGAACCAATCACTGTCAGAAGAGTAGCTCTTTTCTTACCTTCCTCCATGATGGAATTGGTTTTACAGAAGAATTTCAGCTGTTCCACATACTTTTCCCAGAAGGCTAGGATTTTTTAATTTTTTTAATTTAATTTCTAGAAATTAAATGGTGGCACATGACCAATGGTTGTCATTTTGGAGTTGATGGTTGGAACCTTAGTGTTCTTTTAGAAGTATGCCTTAGTTGGCAATTGCTTGAAGTAGAAGCAGATGACAAAGTTCTGTCACTTTTGTACTCAGAATTACTAGCTGCAGGAGGTCTTGAAGTTAGGCCTAAATACTGGCTGGTATGAATGTATTGCTGGATAATCAGAATAATACTATCCTTGTCTCCGATGTTAAATTCTCGCTTGCATTTAACAGAATCTTAGCAGTGCAGTAGACTGTCCTTAGTCTACTGTCATTTTGATCATTTATACTAACAACTACTTACAGTTGTGGAACAGATTTTTTATCTTACTGCAGTAATAACGGTATAAACTAGACAGAACAAAAGCAGTACTCATCAAGAAAATATACAGAAAAACACACTTCTCAAAAGTGCCATAGCTTAGCATGCAAGCAGGAGACGCTCATAATTATACATGAAAAGTATGTCTGCAGTTTTTAAACCAAGAAGTGAAATTACTGTATGTAGATGTAAAAACACTGCTGTGAACAAACAAAACATACTTGGATGCATTGATGTTGGAAACCCTCATTTTATTAATAGTACTATGACTGCCAGGATATGTGTAGATGTGTTGCAAGTTAAATTGATGAAAAGTGCAATGAAATTAGGGCTGTAGGAGTGGTTTATAGAACAGTAGTACAACGATTCCCAGCACACAGGTTTATTATTGTACAACACACTCGCACTTTGAAAACACCCACAATCCCCAAACCTTAACCCCAGAGAGTTTCTATGGCATTTATTAGGCCGATAAATAACAAAATGCTTAATTATAGGAAAAGATTGTCTGAAGATGATACTGCAGGAAGAGTGGCCTAGGGTATCCCAAAGACATCATGAATGATTTAGTGAAATCTATGCCTAGATGCTTAGAAGCAGTTATTATAAGCCAATGGTCTTTAAACAAAATATTGATTTGCGACTGTCATTCTGAAAATTGATGTTATTATACATTTATTTGTCTTACTATTCTCATACTTTTTTGCAATGAAAAACTCATTTTTAATTTTTTTGAATTTTTTCATATTTTTTTCAACATGTTGTTTTGTTGTTACATTATATATGCAAGGCAAGCAATTTTAAATACATGTTTCTGTTTAAATGTACTATGTTTCAGTTCTCTGTGAAAAACAAAAATCATAGTATTCTCTGTTATGTCCAAGGGACCGATAGATCAAGAAAACGTAGCCAGGCATGATGTATGTAAAAATATAATAGTTTTATGATTTACGTTTCATTTGAATATAAAACAAGGATAACACAAAAAAGTGACATGGGCTACTGCTCTGCATCCCAGATAAGCCCGAGCTTGTGTGCCCAGATAAAAACTCAGGTGGCCGTCTTGTTTCATCTCCGAACCTAGACTGCCCTCTATAACGCTCTGAAGTTCTTTACAAACCTATTGTAATGCTGGTCAGCCCTGGGCAACAGAGAGGGCTTACATAATTAAAATTTTAAGCATACTTCCATTTAACATAGTGCACATACTGCACACATCCTTGCCCGCTTACTACACACTGGCCAGGCCTGCCTATTGACCCTTGCGCCTAACCTTTCTTACACCCTCCTAGCATTTCTTACACCCTCCTAACACCTGTCCACTTCTAGGGACAGCTATCAAATAAAACATTTCAAAACAAAAAAATTAAAAATTCTTAAAAATTCCCTTTAACCAAATTTAATAACCAAACATCTACCTGGTTTAATTAAAATTTAGACGGGCCCACATCACCATAATCACCTGATTAGCAGCCCTTTCCTCTGCTCGTCTCCTATGACAAGCAAATTCCCGTAAGCAGCAGCGATTGACCGATGAATTTAACCCTCGCCTTGGCATCATCTGTCTGCCTTCCGGAAACACAAAACCGACCGGCAGCTCGTCCATCTCTGGTGGTATCTTGACGATCCTAATGCCTGCTGGCCTGTGACCCATACCATGAAATGGCCTGGGTGGATCTCCAAATTTCTCCATTTTATCTCCGCCTGCCAGTTTTGCATCTCAATCTTCCGCTGGCGGCGGGTTAGCGTAATTACGCCCTCTTGCTGGTGAGTGAATACATGGTTGCCTCGCTGGTCTGCACTCCTTCTTTCCCCCAAAACGATCAGCCGCCACGCTGTGGCTGCCACGAACTCTGCTCATCAACATCTTCGGTCCCAAAATCATGTGGCTTCGCTGGCAACTCTAGCCCTACACCCGTTATCGATGCAGTAATTGTATGCTGATGTGACCTGTCAGAGACGGCAACCGTCTCCGTTATGCTGGTGTCCCTTTGCGTTATTTTTTTTTTACTAACTCACTTAAACAACAAAACCACGTGCAAAATTAGCATCACTAAATTTTCCGTTTTACAGCCCTTCTTTCACTTTTCTAAATTTCTGCCCAAAAAATTATTTCTTGAGTTTAAATTAAATAAATAAATTTTAAAATAAAATTTAACCGAGGTGAAGTCAATTGAGGATAACATTTCATTCATCAAAATGCCATATTTGGTAAATGTTATGAATAAAAAATGCCATATTTGGTAAATGTCATGAATAGAAAATGCCATATTTGGTAAATGTCATGGAACATGCCATATTTGGTGAATGTCATATTTGGGAAATCATATGATTATTTATGTTGTTTTGGACATGCCATACTTTTAGTGGCGGTGAATTAACAGATAAGTACCAAAAATTCTTCTGTCATTTATCAATCGTTTTGTCGCATTTTATGGAGGTATACATTTCGAACAAATTCTTATGATTACTTTTCCTGCATTTCATTTTTGTGCGCCACAACACTACCATTAATGCAAATGAATGGGCACTTGATAGTGAGCACTGATTTCAAATAATGTTATGCTGTTGATCTGATTATTCTGATGACATGCAAAATTAATTCAATGTTTGCTCTACAGTGACCCCTAAACACAAAAAAGCAAAAAAAAATTCTACTGCCATTTACCTATCTCATTCCTCACTTAGATTCGAGATTTATTGAACAATGAGGAGTCTGAGAACAGCCTTAACATGAAAGAGCTTTTTGTTTGGAATGCAAATCAGACAATTCTCAATCTCAGAAATAAGCAATCTGCCGAGTATTTGGGAAATGTGGAGATGCTGCTGCAGACCTACAAATTAGTAGGATGAAACATATCTCTGAAAAAACAATTTCTACATTCTGACTTGGATTTTGTCCTGCCTAACCTTGTCCATGTCAGTGATGAACACAACGCACTTCCATCAGGATATTAGTCTAATAAAGAAAAAATATCATGGAAAGTTAAACCATAGCATGCTAACTGACCATTGCTGGACAATAAGTGAGACGTTAAATTAAGCAAGCTTTAAAATGAAGTCACATGCTAAACAGTTTTAGAAATTATTATAGCAGGCTATTGCGGGAGCACCTAACATTGTTGTATTCCGAATAGTGAAAAGTTGATAAAAAACTGTACGTGATAGAGCATCAAAATTAAAATCATACTGCTATTTTGCTTTCTACATGTAGGGTGAACGGCCAGTAAATGACCACTACCTAGTAAATGACAATTTCCATTTAAAGTTCAAAAAATAAGCAACCCCTGCAATATCAAATACAATTCTTCATTTTATATAAACCAGTACATGTTTCTAAGCATGAACATTTCTGATTTGTTAATGGCATCATGAGGTAATAAATTACTATGGCAATTTACCGAATGTACTACACGCGATTGACGACTTAACAATCAGAAAATTTAAGGTAAGCGTGTTTCTATTTTTTTTAATCATGATTTTTTACACTTTTAATGTTCATAATTGGATGGGGATGATTTAAAATTTTTGCTGATACTTAAAATTAAGTTTTTGTTACATTTTTAAGACCTTTGGTGACACGACTTAGGCCTAATGATTGTAGTCAATTACTGGTACTGAGAGAAACTAATTTCCAGTGAATGACTACAATATTCTACTTGATATTAGCTGCTAAAGAATGGATGTTATATGCTTCTATCCAGTTATTGACCATGTTGGTCATTCACTGGAAAGGATTCAGTCATTCACTGGTCACAGACCTAAATATTACTGAGAAACCAATCCTGGCTAATTTTTAACAAACCTACTTATGAAAAAGAAATTTTGCATGTGCAGGAGCAAGGGAAGGCCGCACATGCTAAAGTTTTTTTTCTATTTTGATGTTCTTAATAAAAGAGTTCTAATTTTGGCTGTTCTTTCCAAAGTTTTAAAAGGTCCTTTTCAAAGTTTGGACGATTCCTGCATAAATCGTGTTTTGCTAAATTATCTTGTATTATGCATAAATAAATATTTTTAAAACAAGTGTTAGGTATAATAAACAACAACAAACTGACAAAAAGAGGTATACCTTTTAATTGCTATTAGAAATCTTTTACTTTCTGTGTAGTCCTTAAAAGGACTGTTAAGTGGATACAAAATCACAACTAGTCTTCCTTAATTGTTGGTTGTTGAAGATAGTGGAGGTAAAATTGTAGTTGAATTTAGAGTTCAAGTGAGAGATAGATGTGTCACTTCCCATTCTCTGAGCACAAACTGAAATCTTGTTTTTAGAAGAACACTAAAACCACAAAAACAAAATGGCTGACGGCTAATGGCTCGCGGCTGACAGCTGATGGCTCATCGCTAGCGGCTGATGGTAGCAGCTGATGGCTAATGGATGGTAAGCCTCCATTTAGGGTTTTGCCACCGAAGAATACACAACAGTTCCCCTGTTCAGCGGCATGACCACTGATGAAGATCCCGGCTGGAGAAATGGCATTAGGTGCTGGATCCGCTCCCGTTGGATTCTCTTAGTGAAGACATCAGCTAGATTGCCCTTGGTGTTTACATAGCTGATGGTAAACATCTTGTCGCTATATCTCTCCTTGATGAATTGCAGTTTAATGTCAATTTATTTTGTGAGAGAGTTGGCAACATCATTTCGGATGTTGATGATAGCTGCCTGGTATGTCCACGTAGATGTGGGGAATAAGAGACTATCCCGATAGATGGACGTAGTTCTTCGAAAATGCGCTTGAGCCATATGAGTTTTTTTAGGAGGTCGATGGCCACAACCAGCTCGGCCTCAAGGCAGATATCGTCACAAGTGTTTGACGAGAGGAGCACCAAACATTGGGGCCTTCCTCAAGAGTATGATATACCTGGTAATCAAGCATTTTGTCGGAATGTCTGAGGCCCATGAAGCATCTGAAAATGCATGGAACCATAGGGCATGACTATAGGTCAAACATAGGTCCAATTCAGATGTGGTGCGCATGTAGTTGAGCACATGGGAAATAGCATCCCAATAAATTACTCCAGGAGCTTCACAAAACCTAGCCAGGAAATCCACAGCATAACAAATTTCCGGACGCGTGTGGTGGGCTAGGCAAAGTAGGCAGCTGATTAGACTTCAGTACCGACATTCTGGTCCCAATGGTTGGCATTCACTAGAATAAAACGGTTTTACGTTGATTCTGACCTTCATTGGCTCGTAGACACACTTTGCGGGGATTTCCCGGAAGAGCTCGCATGATGGAGCTGTTGATGGAGAGCAATGGTTCTATCCATTCTGGATATCACTTCAATTCCCAGAAACTTGCCGACTGACCAAGTTTCTTAATGTCATACTGGCGTGTCAGTAGCCAGCAGGCATGGCAAGATCGTTTTAGGTACACCCAATCAGCAAAAAGTCATCCACGTAGACTAGAAGTATGACTGACCATCCAAGACAATACACACACCTGGTTGATTACAGCTGGCTGAAGCCGAGATCCTTCAGGCCTCTATCCATTTCTCGGTACCAGCATTGGCCGGCTTGGTGTAGTCGGTAGAGCACTTTTCTTAACCTCTAAACAGTCTTAGGCTTGTCATCAGCAATTACGGGTGGTCTAACATAGACTATTTCCTTTAAATCAGCATATAAGTAGGCACACTTCACGTCCAAGTGTAGCGTGATCCACTGTTGTACAACGACAAGAAGCAGGAGAAATAGTCTCACAAGCGAAAAAAATCAACAACCGGGGAGTAGGTGTCCAGGAAGTCTACCCCGAAACGCTGTGGGAAACCTTGTGCCACCAGCCTTGCTCGATGATGCTTTACCTTTCCAGATGCATCTCGTTTGCAGGCGTAGACCCAGCGAGTGCCTAACACTTTTGCGGTTTTGTCTACCTCCACGCACTTGTGTACCTGTCGCTTCTTGAGTGTTCTGATATTATCCTGCATAGAGCTCCTCCAATTTATGGCATTGTCTGCCCAAATCGCCAGCTCATAGGTGATAGGATCACTAAGTCTTAGTGAGCATGGTGTGTGGGCCATATTTCATGACCACCCGAAGACCATCGCCATTCGGACGTCGTTCGATGAACCGAAACCACTGAAATGGTGTTTCTCCGGATTCGTGTTTAGGTGACTAGTTTCCTCAAGTGTGGTTGAACAGAAACTATTTCTGGAGAGGACGGCGAAGTTGACTCCGGTTCCCTCAAGGGTGGATGAACATGAACCCTTTATGAAGGGGACGGTAGTCAACTTCATCTTTGTCACGCTGGTGATTAGTGGTAGTGGAGGTGGATCACTTATCATTGCCAAGGGGTCTACCGGATACGTAGGTGTCCTGATAAGGGTGGTTTCCTCATCCGAATTGTCACTGTCGGTACTCGATGAATAGCCCTCCTCAACCTAAGGAATATTTTGGGCAACTGGTCGCACCTTGTCATACATCGTCTTGATGCGTGCTGAGCGACGTGGTTCCAGAGGCTGTTGATTGTCCTTGACTTCATCGTGCAACTTCGTGACAGGCGAAGAATCCTAATCGAATGTGACATCTGTTGATTCTAAGGTAACTCCTCTTGAAGGGCACCAGACCCTCCAGCGGCGTGAGCGAATAGCATATCCAATCAGGATACCAGCAATGGCTGTATCTGCAAGCTTACTTCCTCATGTAGCCTTTGGGAGCAAGACGTGCGCTTTGCATCCTATTCTCCTAAGATGCCGGGCCGATGGTTTTTTGATAAATTGTAGCTTGTATGGAGTGACATTTCCAAGTACCTCCCGAGGGTAGCTGTTATACAGATGGACTGCTGTGTGAAGGAACTCAGCCCAGAATTTTTCTGTTAGGCCTGCGTTCTTGATGAGGGACCGCACGATGCCTATTAAGGTCCATTCAGTCTCTTACCCACAATATTTTGCTAGGGTTAATACGTGCAGGTCAGCTTATGTTGAATGCCTTGAATTTCGAGGAATGTTTCCATCTGCCAGCAGCAGAATTCAGTTCCCTGATCCGTGCAGATGCGACGAACCTTAGAACTTGTCTGCCTCTCCATGTTGGTTACATACTAGCTAATTTAGTCAAAAACTTCTGATTTGGCTTTCATTGGGCGTACTGTAACCCATCTTGTCTAATCGTGCACCACAGAAAGGAAGTACTTCGAGCTCCAATGCGATGGAGTAGCAATAGGTCCCCACACGTCGCAATGGATCAACTCTAAGATTTCCTTAGTCAAGCATTTTCCAATGTACTTTGAAGACATCTTAACTGCTTTACATGTCTTGCATGTATCACAGTAGAAATCTCGGGACTTGATGGGAGGCAAACCGATATGAGTCCCTTCATTAGACATCCTGTGCACTGTCCGTGAGTTAAAATGTCCAAACTGATGGTGCCAAAGGACAAGTTTGTTGACTTCCTTTGTCTCTGCTGGGAAGATGCAAGGTTGCTTACCAGATGTGGAGACTGGTGGAGTATTTGCTGGAGTAGATGTTGTGGAGTCTGGCTTCGCTGTTAATTTAAAAAGCCTGTAATCACCATGGCAACACAAGAATTCTCTGTTCTGAAGATCACGTACGATGACCATGTTGTTTTCCTATGTCCATGAATAACCTGCTACACTGGCTCATTAACCTGTTGTAAGGTTTCTCCGACCACAAAGTGCATAGCTAACGTCAGTGAGGGTCACGCGTCCTGTTGCTGTTTGTAAGATGACTGTCTCAACACCATCAATGGAGAATTCTCTAGCATAGTCCTGTAGTGTCATTGGTGTGATTGTGCGAAGTGAAGTAAACCACCGTCTGTGGGTACAAAGATGCCTAGCCGCCCCTGAATCTCATATCCATTAGTCAATATCCAAAGGATTGTCCTTCATGGTCCCGACGAAGAAGAATGGTTCCGACATCTGAGGCGATGTGGGTTGTTTTGTCTTCTTCTTGGACGCTATCGAAGGAACAATTCAAGGCTGGTTGGACTGTAACCGTCGGTTAGCACAACCTTTCGCATAGTGGCCTGTGTCTCCACAGGCGTGACTTCGAACTGGTTCTGACGGAAATGTTTGACCATGTTTGGTGGTGGCTCCGCTTAGAAATTGCCTTAAGAGTCTAGCGCTCTTTAGAAGTATGTCCCGGTTTGTTGCAGTGTTGGCAAATAACTCGGTATGTTGTCGCTGATAAAGTTGATAAAGTGTCGGTAGGTGTAGGCTCCTTAGCTTTCGCTTGCAGTCGACCCGATTCCGCAATGAGAGAATTCTTGACTCTCGGCCGTGAAATCTTTATCTTCCAGCATGTAAAGCTGCTGAGCCAAGTGGTCGAACTCTGGAGTCAGTCCGGCTAATATCTGATAAGCCAGGTCATCCTCATCCTTCTTGTGTGAAACAAGATCCCAGAAATCATTGGCAACTTTCTCCACGTGATTGATGTAAAGTTCCAGCTCTTCATCCGGAGAGACTGAAACTTTGTCCAAAGTGCTGCGATGTGGGCATGAGTAGCAGGTTCAAAAGTTTTCCAGAACGTAGTCCAAATATCAAGTGGCATTTTACATCATGCCACGATGCATTGTACTCCATCATTCAAAGTAAGGTACATTTGACCTAAATCCTTGAACTGTTGCTGATCCCACAACTCTTTTTCTGTGTTGGTTGCAGTCGTCGGATCTGGTGGTAGAATGGTTGCATCGATCGTGTGGTGCAGTCCCTTTGCTGCAAGCAGCATTGTCACATCAGTCTTCCATTTGTGGTAATTGGAAGCCCCTGTGAGCTTTGTGATGTGGTAGATGGACTTGTCAGCCATGACCAAGTTTACCAATCAATCAGCAATCAAATTTCAAAATCCCAAAATCCAGGAATTTCAAAAATCCAAATTTCAGAAGATTCCTAAATAGCAGGTAGCCTCTTGTCCTCAGCATGCACAGTGGAAGCGTGCTGGGCCCATAACCCTGTTGGTGTTAGGTATAATAAACAACAGCAAACAGACAAAGGGAGGTCTACCTTTTAATTGCTATTAAGAATCTCTAACTTCCTGTGTGGTCCTTAAAAGGACCGTTTGGTAGGTACAAAATTACAACTAGTCTTCCTTAATTATTGGTTTAACTTGCTAAAGATAGTGGAGGTTATATTGTAGGGGAAATTGTAGGTGAAGTTGAGAGTTGAAGTGAGAGATAGATGTGCCACTTTCCATTCTTTGAGCACCAACTGAGGGTCTTGTTGTTTAGAAGAACACCAAAACCCACAAAAAAAATGGCTGATGGCTAACGGCTTGCGGCTGACAGCTGATGGCTCATGGCTAGCAGCTGACAGATTACGGCTGGCGGCTGACGGCTAACGGCTGGTAAGCCTCCATTTGGGGTGTTGCCATCGAAGAATACACAACTCTTACCAATACCATACAAATGTTACTTGTATTGAAATAACTGTAATCTTAGAAATATGACCATTTGATCATTGATGAATATGACACTGTTTTCATCTTATAATAAGATGAAGTTACAATTTATTGTAGCATTTTAACATATAATATTAATTCCAGGATTACCATGTTATTGATTTATAAAACAACACTGCCACAAAAGTAAAAATATAGAAATCATAATCAAAGGGCAATATTTATTCATATATTTGCTTGTACCCATCTGGTGCTGTTAAGTTTGTTTTTACTTTTTAAGTCAGTAGTAATTGATATTTCGTTTCAATACAATGCTGTAGTAAAATTTGCATTCCCATTCAAAAATGATGTGCAGAAAATTCCAGAAAAATATCCCACTGCATTTCCTGCAGAAATTTGATGCAATTCTAGCAATTTATATTCCCAGAAAATAGTATGCACATCTTGAACCAAATTTTTGCAGAGTTTTAAAGATGCTTTAAACTTGCAGAAATACTCTATACTAATAAACCTCTTCAAACTTTTAACTCCTCTAAAATAATAACTTCCCAAACTAATAACCTCTCTAAACTAATAACTCCTCTAAACTAATAACCCCTCTAAACTAATAACCTCTTCATACAAATAACCCCTCAAATCTAATAAATCTTATTAAGCTAATAAACCCTTCTAATCATATTCACATCACATAATAGTTAATAAACATGAGCATTTATAATCTTAATGGTAATAATGTCCCAGTATTAGCTAACTATAACTCACTTTTCTAAAGCTTCACTTTTAAGTAGTACGGGTGGCCGAGTACTTAAAAGAGTTAGGTTGATATTTGCAAGTTTCCGGGCTTGCTTCCCTCTGTTAACTATTTTTATTAAAAAATAGATTCTGCACATAGATTCGCCACGATAATTCTGAAACGATTTGCGGAGCAAAACTTTCCTTCATTAACGTCCCGCCAAAAACTCAAGCCAATAACTTCCTCCCAATAGCTGGATAATACAAATAACTTCCCACCAAATATCTTCCCGCCAACATCTATCTGTGACTAAAATAACTAACCTGACCTAACCTGATCTAACCTAACCTAACCTGACCTATTATACGCAAGCTATTGGTACTGAAGTTATTTGTAACAGTAAAATTACGATGGGAAGTTTTTGCAGGAAGTTTTTGGGGGAAAGTTAATATGGGAAAGTTTTCTTCCATATACCTTCTGAAACATACTTTTCTGCAGAGATTTAGGTCTTAATTATTTCGCACTACTTTTTTTAGAGGACTGTAACAAACAGAATGACAGAAACGCCGAAAAGTTATGTCCGATTTGCATACTCGGAAGATCAACTTCGAGATGCAATTGATGCAGTTAAATTTAGTCAGTTAAGTGCTAGCAAAGCAGCTGTTCAGTACGACATTTCCAAAGGAACCCTTATCAACAAGCTGAATGGCAAGACACCTCCAGGTTGTTGAATAGGGCCACAACCAGTGCTTTCAACATCTGAAGAAGGGAAGCTGGAAAATTAGATTTTTGGCAAAGGAAAAATTAAATTCCCTATGCACCTAAAAGAAGTTAAGGACGCTGTCCAAAAAGTAATGGTGGAAACTTAGAGAACAAATCCATTTACGGAAGAAAGATTAGGAAATAAATGGCTTAAATTATTTCTTCAGCGGCACCTTGAAATTGGAAAAATTAATGCCGAAATTATCTCAGAAGCCAGAGCATGTGTCACAGAACAACATATGCGCCAATGGTTTGATAAACTTAAAGCTTATTTACAAGAAGAAGGTTGCCAAGATATTCTTCTGAATGGCAATAGGATATTTAATGCCGACGAGACCGGGGTACAGCTATGCCCTGCAACTGGAAAAGTGCAGAAACCAAAGAAGTACAGAAATTTCTACGAAGTGGCAGTTGGACCTGAAAAGTACAGCATAACATTATTGGCCAACTTTTCTGAAAGTGGAAAAATTGTGCCTCCTATGGTGGTGTGACCATACAAGAGAATCTCACGAGACATTGCAGAATCCATACCAGATGAATATTATGTTGGCTGAAGTGATTCCGGATAGATGGCATCATAGATATTTTATAAATATGTAACAAAATGTAACACCTGTGGTTAGTGGAAAATGAAGTAAAGTTTCCTGTTTTGTTTTGTTTGCTCACTTTAATATGGAATTACGTGATTTCTGTGTTGAAAAAAAGTTCATTTTTTTTGTTAACCAACTGCTTCAACGCATACAAGTATTCCTGGACCACGGATGTTCAGTCCTCTGACTTGTCGTCCAACATTTATTGTGAAAATTCTCTAAAAAGTTTACGGGCTATGAACGTATTACAGTGATTGCAGTTTTGATCCAAGAAATTGACCGCTTTAGCGTTTGATCTTTTTGTTTTTTCCATGCTCTCTCTGTTTGAATTTTTGTTCCCATTGCATTTAATGCCTACCCTAATTTGCCAGTTATCATAGTAAAGGACAAAGTGATCCTAATCAGCTTATAGCGTTGGGTTTAAAGTCTGTTTCAATTCGGGAGTGGATTACAGGGTTAAGCTCTGCTTGTGACTTGTCTTTCACTGCGTGCCCCCCAAGGTAGCAAAGTTCGTCATTTATATGTCATTTTTTTTGGTCAAAAAGACGTCATTTTTGACCAAAAAAATGATTAAAAAATGACGTGAAACTGTCAATTAAAAATGACGTCTGTACGACCAATAAATGACGTCTTTTGGACCTAAAAATGACCAAAAAATAGCGTCTTTTTTGGTCGAAAAAAACGTCATTTTTAACCAAAAAATGACGTCTTTCGTGACCAGAAACTGACGTCTCTAGAACCAAATTAAGTGGGGTATACTGATATTCAAAATGTACCCCCCCTTGTAATGTTTAGCGAGCTAGGGTGTCTCCATTCAATTTCTTTCCCCCTTCCCCCCGTTTGTAACAAACTATCATTGGTTATTCAGATATTTAGGCCTAGGATATTAGGGCCTAATTTAAGACTTTTTAGGCCTATGATGTTAGGGTCTGATTAAGACAAGTATGGCTTTGGTTACCCCAATTAATTGTTTGTTTGTTTGTTTGTTGATTTTTAACATTGGCTTATTTCTGCAACACGAGGGCTAAACACCAACGCCAGGGGATGAGCCTTCAACACCTACCTAAGAATTTAGCCTGCGAGGGGGGACTTTCACCCCCACTCGAGGGGTCTTTAACGTGCAACAATAAACACGGGACCTCGGTTTAAACTCTCATCCAAAAGAGCCGCCACTTTGGGAATTTCTCCCATCCGTAAAAATTCCCACCGACCTCGACCTGGGAGCAAACCCAGCATCTTAGGATCGAGAGGCAAGCACGCACACACTCGACCATCGGCGTCGGCACCCCAATTAATGAAAATAAATAATGGTATCCAGGTTATCCTTCCAAAATCATGAATTTCTAAAGTTTTATTTTGTGTTGCCATAGCATCAAGCCATAGCAACATGATTTCATACTTGTTCAACTTTTAGGTGTTTACACAAGCTGTGCAGCACAGTCCTATGGTGTATATTTGCAAAAAAATCGTAATTAACGTTACAATTTACAGAATATATTCTTCTAACTCGTTTATTTAGTTAGATTAATATATTTTAGCAATAATCAAATCATAATATTCATCGTTACCAAAACATTAATTCTTGTAAAATGTATATATATGGACACTTTCAGCAGATTTTAAGCTAAAAAATGTTGTGACCTACATTTCGAAAGATATAGGGCCCTGTTCAAGTTAGCTTATTTAGGCTTAAGGAAGCTTGAATAGCAATAATTTAAGCTAGCGCCTCTTTTTGGCTCTTTCCCCCCTAGGCATTTTTCAAAGCTATATATAGGGCTCTGCTCAATTAAGCTTATTTATGCTTAAACAACTTAAATTTAAGCTTGCGCTTTTATGGTCATCCCTAGGCATGCTCAAAATCTATTGGGCCCTGATCATTTTCTCGACTAAATTTTGGTAGTTCAATAAATAATTTTTTGTCAAAGTTTAGTTGGTCATTTTTAGTCATAAAAATGACGTCCTTTTTTGGTCTTTATTTGGTCATTGTGAGTTTGTCGTTTTTTGGTCATTTTTCAAGTTTGTTTTTTTTGGTCAGTCAAAATGACCAGAAAATGACGTATTTTTTGACGTGAGAAATATTTTTGGAAAAAATGACTAAAAAATGACGTCAGTTTTGTTTCCCATTGCTACTAGGGAAGCAAGCAAAAATGGGTTAGGAACTATAATCCACTTTAAATCCAAAATTCATTCCATACAACCTGAACATGATACTCATTATGACAACATATGCCACATTCCAATTCATGTGACGTAGTTTTAGATGCTATCGTGAAGGTTCAAGGGCGCCCAAAAGTGTATTTTTAACAGATTCATTCTTTAAAAAGGGTTTTTCAAAAATGTTTCATATCAAATTTACATCTGTAACGGCAAGAAACTTAGTCCTTTTAGCTTTGATGGCATAAATGATAAAAAAAATTATGTTTGCATTAAAACGGAGATTATGGTATAACGTCAGGATTTCTTAGTCTTTAGGGTATAACGGCAAGTAAACTTTGTGTTTATGACTTTACAGCTAAAATGTCTGAGACAATTTTGTGTTTACTATTTTTTACTCTGATAAAACTGTGTTTACAGCACATGAGCCTTCACGAGTTTCTATACAATTTTAATGTTAGCAAATTTCCTTTGCCTATATATCCTACATTCGACGTTTTTTATATAGTGTCCATTCCTTGATAATACGAGCGTAATATGTTTTCGATCAAAATCCTGATATTCTTACTGATACCATGGCTCCACTTGCACATCAGTTGGATGCAACTGATAAAGTTGATGGTCGAACTGACCTGGCTCCACTTTGCTGTAAAACCATTTGTTGAATGTGCACTGCATTGTGGGAATACAATATGACGTCAAACAGTGTTGCACCCAATTATCCTTAAATTTCCCTATTGCATTAAACGTTGATTAAAGTTGTAACATAAAAAAACGAAATATCACCTTTAATACCAATTGTAAACAACGTTAAAAAGTTGTATTGAAATTAGCATTTCGTTTTTATACATTGCAAGTTCAAGAACGTTGATTAAACTTGTAATGTAAAAAACGAAATACCACCTTCAATACCAATTGTACGCAACATTAAAAAGTTGTATTGAAAGTGGCATTTCGTTTTTGTACATTCATAGCCCTCTATACACTCCAGGCCCCTGCATTATGGTTTCTCTAATAGAAAAAAGTCGACGCTATGTGGCGACTGCAGTGTGCCAAAGAAAACAACTCATAGGATACGCATACAGCACATTTTCATAATTTATGTATTATTTCACCACATTCTGGTTTGCTTTTATGAAAAAAACAATTATTTCATATCATATGTATATAGCAAAGCGCTCAGTATTTAGTTACAGTGAGCAAATAAAAACGAATAACGCATTTTCAAGCAACAATCAATGCAAAAAAATTATTGGCGCTAAATTTGGATTAGTTAACACACAACTATCTATGGAACATACATGTACATGGTACATATATATGGGAAGAAATACCTACAAAACAATAGAATTTAGCATGTATGCTAATATACAGCGTCCTGCACCTTCTTTATATGATGCAAGTTCATACATACATACATACATACGTATATATGACACATATTATATATTAAAGCAAAACACCCTATAAAACCCTACTTTAACCCTAGCAAATGCTAGGACTTGCTGTTGTTCTCTTAGGACTCTTTATTGTCTGCTCAAAATAAGTTGACCTTATTCCCAAAAGGGATGTCAACCCATGTGAAAAAAAGTTGCAGAATTGTGCAGAAAAAAATTTCCCATAAAAAATTCTGCAGAAAAAAAATGTTATTTCTGCATATCTTATTATGAAGAAAATTTTATGCATAGAAGCAGAATTTTATGCATATTTTTTTCTTCATAATAAAATATGCAGAAAACACGTTTCCTCTGTATAAAAAATAATGCATAAAAAATATGCATAAAATTCTGCTTTTATGCATAAAATTTTCTGCATAATAAAATATACAGAAAAACACAGAATGCATTATTTTAATTTACATTGGTTGCAAATTCGAATTACGAACTTTTCCATTTCCGAATAAAGTCATGCAATGGATTAAGTTCGTAAATCTCGAGGTTCCACTGTATTAACTAACCATAACTCCCTTTTATAATGCTTCACTTTCAAGTAGTACAGGTGGCCTAGTGGGTAAAAGCGTCAGTATGGTGTTTGCCAGTTCCCAGGTTCGATTCCCTCTGCGAACATTTTTTTTTGGTAATATTTTCTGCTTAACTTTTTATGCTTAAAAAATTATGCAGAAAATCTGTGCACAAAAAGGTATCAAAATCGTGTAGGATTTTATCCATTTTCTGCATAAAATTTTATGCAGAGTATGCATAATTCTACAGGAAGTTTTTCATATGGGAAACTTAAGCCGGATATTTGCAAATGCAAATTACCACAAATTATCCTTAAATAAAGGAATTCCAAAAGGGATTAAGAGGACAGAAGGGAGAAACAAATCCCAAGGCCCAATAAGCATATGCTAATTGGGTCAGTCAGCAAGCAACTTCCAACATGTTCCGATAGATGTAGGTCAGCAACCAAAGTTGTCCCCCAGAGCCAAAACACTGTTTTAGGACCACGCATTCTAGTGGTCACTTGATATCACGTGTGCCCTTCTTTTAGAGTATATAAGGGCACCCAAACGTTATGTTAGTCAGTGAGAGAAGGAGGGAGCACAGTAAACTGTACCTGACCATGAATGCCTAGGCTATAGAGCTATTGCTCCTGTACCTATTGTGAACTTGTCTGTAATAAAAGACTGAAGTTTAAACTTGTATTTCTCTTCGATCATTCTTTAGCAAACACCACTCTCAGTAGGACTCACAGTATAAGTCCTACTCTATTCACTCTCAAAATGCCTTACTACATACCAGACATACCTTGCACCCTGGAACTAGCTCGGTCAATGGACAAGATGCAATCAATCATTAAAACAATTTGTGCCTTGAAATCATCTACGACGGAACTTCGAGTTGACATTTAAAATGATTTTTAAATAATAAGGGACAGTTTAGACTGGATCGACCGAGTCAGATCATACAGATTTGGCGCCATAATGAAGAATTCCTTCCAAATACCAACAACTACCGACACTAACACTAACGACACCGCTTCAAGGTTGACCGACACTATGATCGATTTAAATAGTAAACTTGAAGAACTTAAGAGTCTCGTCCGCCTTGAATAACTCCACAATTCCATGGAAAGAATTAATTCTCCAAGATATAACGACCCCAACTCAAGCAGAAGATAATCATCAGATATAAATATCATCAATAGTGTAACTAATAGATCTACCACCCACAAAAAAAACCAACGATGAAAGATAAAAATACAAGAACAACTCTGGGAATTTCACAATGTACCCAACTTAAACCTAGAAACCCGATTGTTCAACAAACTACACAACGACTGTGTCTGGGGAACTTACACCCTGATACTACACAAAGGGATTTAAAAGAATACATTGAGAGTATAGGATTTGAGACAAAACAATGATCAAGATGGAAAACAAAAACCGGCGCAACTTCTTCTTATTTTTTTGTGCGATTAGTGTCCGAAGATATGGATAAATTGCTGTTGCCGGACTTAAGTTCAAGCGATTTCAATTCTGCCATAGGCCCACTCAACATTCATCTACCAAACACTATATCTGATACTTTAACCGATCCTTGACTATACAAATACAACGAAAGCAGACCTATTCGGAATCCTATAACAATCCTCTACTTGAACGCAAGATCTCTTATTCCAAAAATGAACGATGTGGATATACTGATACTTAAGATTCTACCTGACATTGTGGCTGTGACAGAGACCTGGTTGACCTCCGATTGTTGTGACTGTTATTAATGTATGCGGTTTTATTTTATATCGTGCTGACCATTTTACCCGAGGTGGTGGAATCACCTTGTATGTGAGTGAAGCTTATTGAAGTACTTATATTAGTTGTCATCTGTCCCACTGTCTGGAGTCCCTTACTGTCAGTCTCCATTCTGAAGATGGTTCTGTCAACATTTCTGTCTTATACCGCCCTCCCGGCCCTATCGATAATAGTGTCTTGGATTTATTGATGGAACTGGTACATCCGACCGACACCAATTTGATTATAGGTGACTTTAATATAAACTTTGCTAATTCGACACGTTCTACTGATATCGAACGCTTACTTCGAGACTGTGACATGTATCCTGTTATTACACAACCCACCTGAATTACACCAAATAGATCGACATTGATCGACCAAATTTTTATTACCAACACCATTAAAAATCGTAGTACTACAATGCACAGGTCTCAAAAATGGATCACCGGGTCATAATTTAAAAGATAATTAATTCTACCTGATAAATTAACTCACAGAAGACAGAACTTAGTCAAAACATACCCCCCCTTAGATTATAACAAAGCTAATTGGAACTCTATAAACCTAACTATCTAAGAGAAATTGGTCAGATCTGAATATGATTTCACACCCCGACGATATTCTAGCCCATGTGGAATTACATATACATAAGATAGTCCCTGAATTTTGCCCACTTAAAAAAAACAAAAAATGGAGCAAATCCGTTCCATGGTGGACCCCGTATTTAGATATACTATTTAAAGAAAAAAATAGATTATATCACGAAGTAATAAGTGATTCTATTCCTCGAACCTAGCAAATACAAGATACAAAAAGCTATTAGAACCGCCAAGAGGTCCTACATCATGAGGAACTCTCAAAAGATGTGGAACTTATTGGACGACTGTAATAAATAACCAAGATAAGTCTTGATCCTAACTTATATGATGAGTATGCAAAGTTTATATCTAATCTATCAAATTTATCCGAAAAAACTTTAAAAAAATGATGGTCCCGCACACAAAATTAATCACATTCACAAAAATTTTGACAAGTTTAAAATATTACACAACAGTGATCTGATCATGATTATGCGTAATGTAAAATTTACACAGAATACCATAAGTGAAGGTTTAACCGGACATGTTCTGGTTCATATACTGCATTCTATGATTACTCCTTTGACCTATTTGTTTAATGCAATTATTTCAATGAGTTATTACAAAATTATCGACCCATCTCAATTCTGCCGGTCTTAAGTAAAATTGCAGATAAGTGCATACTCTCACAAATAATTGATCACATTTCACCCAATATACCAAATAATCAATTCGGATGTAAGAAGCATACTAGTTCCTTGGGACTCGTATCCGTCATATACAACCTAATATTATTGGCCCTTGACTCAAAAAAATCTTTTATCATAAGCAAAACTGATGTTGCAAAAGCATTTCACACCCCTACCCGCAGTCACGTCATCAGTTCTCTAGAACGACTGGGGATTACCGGCTCTGCCTTGAATCTCTATAAAAATTATTTTACAGATTGATCCTTACAGATCTTAGGAGCTCTCGACAATACGATATATACTCATACCAGAGGAATTATTCAGGGCTCTTCCCTTGGCTCCTTCTTGTACACCGTTATTACCACCAAACTCCTTAACTTGGACTACAAAAATTCTGTTTTCTGCTATGTAGACGATAATTTTATTGTCAAGACCACCCCCCCCCCTGAAGGAGTATTAGACTCGTTGAAAGACATTGAAAAGGATTTGGGCCTGATGGAACAGTGGTATAAAAACCACTCTATGAAGCTAAATCCTGACAAGACGGAACAAATAATTATCTATAGGGGCTGCACCGAGACGAAGACACTCAACATATTGGGGATTGAGTTTGACTCTTTATTCAATTTTCAGATCCATTTCAATAACTTGATTAGTAAGATTAATCAACTAACTTATTTGATAAAAAGATTGTGTCAAATTCTTAACCTGGATAAAATGTGGGTAAGGGTTCCTCACGTCGACCATATGGAAATGGGACTTAGAAATTTTTTTGATTTTTTGTCATTTCGACGATGTGGGAATTGGATTTAGAAATTTTTTTGCTTTTCGAGTCCAAAGTGGGAAATGAACTTAGAATATTTTCGCTTTTTTTGTATTTCGACCATTTAAGATTTGGACATAGAAAATGTTTTGCTTTTCGAGTCCAATGTGGGAATTGAACTTAGAATTTTTATGCTTTTTAGTCATGTCGACCATATCGAAATAGGACTTTAAAATTTTTTGGATTTTTTGGTCATTTCGACGATGTGGGAATTGGACTTAGAAATTTTTTTTGGCTTTTTATTTATTTCGAATTTTTATGTAGGAATATGACTTTGAATATTTTATGCTTTTTATGTATTTCGACCATATAAGATTTGGACTTAAAATTTTTTTTGCTTTTTTTTATTTCGAATACATAGGAATATGACTTTGAATATTTTATGCTTTTTTGTCATGTCGACCATTTTGGAATTGGACTTATAATATTTTCGCTTTTTATTCATTTCGAATACATAGGAATATGAGTTTGAATATTTTTTGCTTTTTATTCATTTCAAATTTGAATTATACATCTTGAATTACATTTTCCAGTTCTAATAGTGGAAGAATATGCTACATGTTCGTACTTTCAACAGTTGATTTTTCGAACTGTTTTATTTCCATCTTCTCACCATCGCGACCAGTGTAAATTTTCCGCATATTTTTAAAAAATTGTGTTGCACAATCAGCAACTGTGGCAAACATGGTCGCTATGGTGAGAAGATGGGAATAAAACAGTTCGAAAAACCAACTGCTGAAAGTACGAACATTGAGCATCTTCTTCCACGATTAGAACAGGAAAATTTAATTCAAGATGAATAATTCAAATTCGACATGACAAAAAAGCATACAATATTCTAAGTCTTAATCCTATGTATTTAAAATAAATAATAAGCACAAAATGTTCTAAGCCCAAATCTTATATGGTCGAAATGAATAAAAAGCGAAAATATTCAATTTCCAATTGCCACATGGTCGACAAGACTAAAAAGCATAAAATATTCTAAGTCATATTTCTATGTATTCAAAATAAATAAACAGCAAAAAAAATGTCAAAAAATTTTCTAAGTCCCATTTCCATATGGTCGACATGCGGAACCCTTGCCGAAATGTGTATCATTGTCAACATTAAGTTAATACCTATTCTGACATACGGAGGTATCCTATGGAGTACTACTTCTAAGAATAGATTGGTTCCCCTCAGTGTTGCATTCAATAGAACTATCAGGACCGCTTTCCGATTAACTAAGACCACTTCGATAACTCAATTTTGCAATCAAAAGGGCCTCCTATCGTTCAATGTTTTACTTTATAGTGACCTATCTGTTTTGGGCGACGCTACAAAGAATTCCTCTCATCCTTTCCACTGGGTCACCAGTCATTTTAAAGGGGAACATGATACTAGGACTTCTAAGCGTTTAACATATAATTGCCTAAAAATCAAGAGTACTTTCCTTGAAAAAACTTTTCCTTGTTGCACCTTTCCTATGTGGAACGAGTTGCCCTTATCTCTGCGAAGGGAATTGTTCAAATGTACTAACTTTGTATGCATGACAAACTGTAAACACTGGTAAAAAACCTGAAGAATTATATTATTGGATTGAACCAAAGTATGCAAGGTTCAGGATTAGAAATTTTAATTACATTAAAAAAATTGTTTATTGTTATATGTTTTTTAATAAAAGAAATTTATTTCCATGAACTGATCTTCCTTGAATTGTCGTCTGAACGACCAAGATATACTGACTGCTGTACTCAATGAGTGTTAATAAATAAATTGTAACATACTGCATGACTGTCACGGGGGGTCGAGGGTGGAAAGAACAATCCAAACATCCTAGAGCTTGAAGGTTTAAAAATTTCACTTCAATTTGAGATAAAAAAGGGATGAAAGGAGGGCTCGTGAAATCGGAAATAAGAAGAAGGGGTGGGTAAAATCGGACAAAGGGGGAAGGAGGGAGTGTAATGCCTCTTAACCTAATAACAAAATATTTTCTACAAAAAAATCGCAAATGTATATTTTCCTAATTTTATGTAGTAGTAAAAGTGAATAATTTATAAAATATAATTCAAATTGGACAGGTTTAGATTCAAGAGGTATTTTAGAGATATATCACCCAAAATCTGAAAACACCACTATTTTTTGACCATCCCAGGTAGCAAAATATAACCAGATGACGTTTTTTTTTGGTCCAAAAGTTGTCATCTTTAACATAAAAAATGACTAAAAAACGACGTCTTAATGTCACACACTTATGACGTGTATTTTAAGATAAAAAGGACGTCATTTTAAGGAGAAAATGACGTACTTTTTTGGGAAAAAAGGACGTCTTTTTAAATGGAAAAAGGACGACTTTTTAAATGGAAAAAGGACGTCTTTTTAAGGGTAAAAACGTCTGTTTAAAGGAAAAAAGGACGTCATTTTTGACTGGATGTCTTCTAATGTTAGTGTGTGTCCATTTAATTTCTCCCCCCTCCCTGTTTGTAACAACCTATCATGTATTTTTCAGATATTAAGGCCTAGGATATTAGGGCCGATGACATGGCACAAGTATGGTTTTGGATACCCCAATTATTAAAAATAGCTAATGGTATCCAGGCCATCCTCCCAAAATGATGAATTTCTAGTTTTATTTTGTGCTGCCATAGCATCAAGCCATTGCAACATAATTTCATACTTGTTCAACTTTTAGGTGTATACCCAAGCTGTGCAGCATGGTCCTATGGTGAATATTTGTAAAAAAAATCGTAATTAATGTTACAATTCACAGAATATATTCATCTAACTTGTTTATTTAGTTAGATTAATATATTATAGCAATAATCAAGTTATAATATGCATCGTTACCTGAACATTAATTCTCGTAAAATGTTTATAATATGGGCACTTTCAGCAGATTTGAAGCGACCATTTTCAAAAAACGTTTCCCTTGGACGTCATTTTTTGGTCATTTTTTTTTAAATGACAGTTTTCAAAAAACGTCCTTATTGGATGTCATTATTTGGTCATTTATTCATTTGCATGACCAGTTACAAATCACACCCCCAATTGACGTCATATAGGGCCCTATATATTTAAAATATGCCTAACGGCATTAAGCTTATATATGCTTAAATAAACTTAAATAACTGAAGTTTAAGCTTGCGCCCTTTTATGGCCGGCCCTAGGCATTTTTCAAAGCTATATATAGGGCCCTGATCATTAAGCTCCCATGAGAAAAAAGTTGCAGAATTGTGCAGAAAAAAAGTTAGGTACTTACGTATTATCCTAGACTACCTCAACCGACGGCTCCCATCTTAACCTAACCTAACCTAACC
>JAQGBW010001289.1:0-27587 GCA_034698625.1 Julus scanicus
TATAGTCATATTGAAACATTAATGTAATCTAGGCGTGATGAGCTGAGACTCATAGTGTCATTAAATAACCCTTTCTCTATTGGCACTGTATTTGATAGCAGCTGAAAGTAACAAGCAACAGAACAGAGTACATTGCCCCGGTAGGTTGCCTTCTCTACCAGTTGAACAATATCATATCGAATACTTATATGAAACGTTTATGGAAACAGTAAAACCTTGACTCTTAAATTTTACTTATATTATGTGCGCTTGTGGCAAGGCCAAATTGAAAAAAATGATTTGTCAGAACTGTCTTACTTCTTTTGTTATAAATCATTATTGTAGTAGAAATTGCATCAAGAAAGGCTAGAAAAGGTAATACGTAGTTTGAAAATATTTGAAATATTCTCTTGAGGTATGGTCCAGAGTATATTAATATTATTAAACTTATAGACTGGTTTCACCGGGATTTATTAAATTTCTTATTTATAAATTGTGAAATAGAATCAGAAATAAACTTTAGTTTTTATGTATTTTGTACTATACATTTTGCATTGCTTTCATGTGAGTTAAATGATATTCAAAAAGCTTACTTCCTGACATTTTATATTAGATTTTTCCCAAATCAGTAAACATTATTACCCATAAAATGCCCAAATTATAAGCAAGGAAATTGGCCAGTTTTAATGATAGCTGAACATTGGAAGATTTCTACGAATTATTTCTTCTGTTCATTGAACTGTGTCGGTGTCAGAAATGTTACTGCCTTAAATCTGATTTTTTACTAAACACATTTATAAATTCAGTACATTGTGCATCAAAGTCATAGTACTATACTGTAAGATGTTGATAGTCTTATCTAAATCCTTGCATACACTCTTAAAATGGCGATGAATTTGCGAATGCTTGTAGTTTATACTTATGGAATATGTGTATAGTAAATTCTCCACTTGATAAATTCTAGCATACGATTTTTTTACGACACTGACACCTAAAATGTGCATCTGACTATGTTTGATAAAACTATAAAAAACTATTGTGCGTCATCCTGCTCACAACCTTAACTTAAAATACACTGGTATCAGGTTATGTAAGTCTATATTCTTTTGACCATGGATGAAATTCCTCGCTGTTTTATTTCTTTACCTAGTCATATACTGGCACGAAAGCTGTTAAGTTTCTGAGGCATTTTCTTTTACCGCAAACATAAAAAAAGAAATACTGCAGGATCTCTATCAGGAGAAAAAACATTGCTTGCAAAGATTTTATTATTGCAGAAATAGTTGCTTATCTCACTGTCTAAGTAAGATCAATGGGAAATGGTAAAACTCAAATTCGATACGTTTAAGGGATTTTTTTTGGCAACTTTGAAATCTACGATATCCTGCAGTCTTAAAGGAATACGGTATTCTATGTTTAAAAACCATAAAATAACTTTATGAATATTCCTGCTTTTCTACTTACTCATCTTTCAATGTTTCTGATAAAATTCCTATGCTACTTTGCACAAAACATACCATGCAGTATGATTTTGTGTTATACTTGGCGGTATTTATGCAAAATGAAACCAGAAAGTTCTTTTTTGAAATGTAATACGATTGGTTTTTTTTAATGGAATTTAATCAAACAAAACCATTTGTGTACGTTATTTTATCATTCGATTTTTTGTGACCAAGTGTTAGCATAGTATCATTGGTTTCCATTAATGTAATTTTTACTATCATTATCAGTCCTTATGAGAAACTTTACCCCGATTCAAGGAACCTTAACTAAGCTTGTTATGGTCAGTTTGACAGCCGTCGATCCACCTTAAAACTTAAGTACTTTTGCTTCACTGTCCATCTTTTCTTATTAAAGCTTTGCAATATTTCCCATGTCAACATTTAATTTGAGGTTAAGCTCGGTGAGGTTCAATTTTCTGAAAAATAGATGGCAAAAGATTATGAGCTAACGTTCATCGTTTCTTTCTAGTTGAATTGCTTTCAAAAAGAGCACTTAACAATTTTTGTGGATAACGGCGGGATAGCTATTTATATGGCTATTTATTTTTTGTTAAATATATTTTAAGTAGTTATTTATTTTACATATTCTATTAACCAGTATTATTTTCTATTTTCTTTTAACCATTTTCTTTAAATAATGTACCAATACAACGGCTATTTCTTCTTGGATAAATATATTTTAAGTAGTTATTTATTTTACATATTCTATTAACCAGTATTATTTTCTATTTTCTTTTAACCATTTTCTTTAAATAATGTACCAATACAACGGCTATTTCTTCTTGGATATATCTCGATATTTCTCGGGGTAAAGTTCGAAATTTCAGTTTTCTTAATTAAAGATCTGACTGCACATCGAGCTTTGATACTTTGTTTGTAAAAGATACGGTCTCAAGGAGGTATGAATGCTGAATTTTATAATTATTAGTACTATATTTTTGGGGAATTGCATCACAACTAACCTAATTCAAGACTTATTTTAGTGTTTGACTGTTTACTTGTTAAATTTGTGATGAGTTTATGAACAACATTAAATAATAGCAAATCAAACATAGTTTGAAATATTTGCAAGTTATTATTTTGTGGATGTTAAATACTTTAAATCAACCTAATTCCAAGAAACACGAACAGATTTTTTAAGACTTCTCATGAAGAAACCAAACCTATTGCATTATGCATGCAATGTACATGTAAAATAGAAATTCATGATATTACAGAAGTGACCAACGAAATTCAATTTCACAGAATGTTTGCTTAATAATAGAGGTTGTACACAATTGGATCAGTTTTTATTTCATGCATTTATCAGTTTTTGTTCAAAGTATGGGGGGGAATTGCATTATGTTGGCAGCTCTCCAAGTAATAAATTTTAGCTTTCCTCTATTGGTTTTTAGATTCCAAATCTAGTCCGCTCAATTGTTAAGTATCTGTTTTCTATAAATCATCACGACGTATTCATCAGCCAACGAGAAAATGTGTGTCGAAAATGCTGTTGTTTTAAAATGTCGGTGTTGCATTTAACTTTTTTTTCTGTTCTACTCTCCTGCAAACAAAATCTGGTTAAATATTAAAGTTTCGAGAAATTATTGAACAGCTCCAATGAACATTAGTTATAGTAGAGCGTGATGCCAACTTTCATTGTTATTTTTAGATGTGCAATAAATATTTAGTTTCATAACGACCATATATTTTCGTGATTCTGTTTGATGACTTTGATGCAATATTGGCTGTATACATGGCCAAACAAAATTGATGTAATTCTTCATTAGTTTTGCTTTGTCCGCCACTCACGTTTCGCTATTAGGAGTATATTAAGGTTTATCTCCAATACCTTTATATAATCTCCATCTTTAGCTGTCTTATTGATTGTATGTTTAATTTGCAAGAAACCTGATCATGAGTAAATTACATACATCGTATCAAATCTTTAATATATTCTGTTAACCAAATGAAAGTTAAAATCAATGAAAGTTTCAAAATACTTATACTTTTTAATTACAGATTGAATGCTTACTTCGGAGGATTTGAACCTTTCGGATTTCATATGTGCAATGCATTACTCCATACTACGGTTGTATTGTTGTTTGCTAACCTTTGTCATCAATGTCTGCGATGGCCCAGTCACGTCATTTCATTGGCCAGTTTGCTAATGGCTACTCATCCAATTCACACAGAAGCTGTAAGTTAAACTTTATAATGTCATCTATATCTGTGACAAAATAGTTCTTCAAATATGAAATTAAAGTGCATTTTAAACTCTTGATATAAATCAATTTCAATTTTCTTTTAAGTTATCATTGTCCTTGAAAATAATAATTTACGATGTTATTTACAACATTATTATTCATACTCCTTTTAATTTGTGTTGCAGGTGAGTGGCATTGTTGGACGAGCTGATGTTTTGGCTTGTGCATTGTCACTGATGTCGTTTTTGGCATATCTAAAGTAAGTTAAAACTTTGTGTTTTTTCATAATCGCAGCATAAGTATTTGCATTCAACGTGTATTTTTTAAATAAATTATACATACCAAAATTACTTTATTCCAAAAAAACATTTGTAGTTATTCTTTTGGAGAAGATGTACACATCTTCAAACAAAGGATTGCTTAATTGTAAACATTTGTTTTGAAAGAAAAAGTATTTATATTACATTCATGCTACAAATTGCAAAGAATTTAAGCTTCTTATAAGAGTTACTTCTTATGATAATAATTTATATTTCCTTATTAGTAATTATTTATGTCTTATAATTTTAAATCCCAGTTAAATATCAGATTGCAATTTGTGCAAAAATAAAGGGTCCACATTTTCATTTTTCTATTTAACTATTTCTTGAATAAGTTGGAATCTTGTATACTTTGTATATTTATGAGTATTTTATCGACATTAAACTCTATATTAAGTAACGCACTTTAGGAAAGAAATATTCTATTAATGTTAATTTATCGTTGTTGTAAAGATTTTTCAAATGCTTAATTTGAGGCGAAAACCTTTCCTTTAGTTTACGAACTCTAAATTTGCAGTTATCGAGAGTGATGAGTAAAGAACTGCCTTGCATCGTACAAACAGCACAATCACGGTGTGTTTATAGAAACTCGGAATGGTGCTGTAAAAACATGATTGCTTCAACAACAAACTTAACCTATTTTGCTTTTAACTATGTGATCATTTGAGAATGGTATCATATCCCATGGGCTTTGTTTATTTAGTTGGTTTATGGGAAGTTATGGATACTTGCGGTTTTTGGAACCAATAACTGTGTATCGTTAAAAGGGAAAGTTAATCATTACTCCCAAGTGGTGGTCGTGGCCTTTATGTGAACGGTGACCTCCTTCAAGTTACCGTGTGCAATATGTTATCCCCAATGTATAAATGCCACATTAATAATCACTTGCTGAACAGCACTGCACTGATTAGCCAAATGCTTCAAGCATCCATTTGTGTAAATGCTCATCAACCTCGCTTAATGTATAATAGTCCAACTTTTCTCTCATGAAGCGTATCAAGCACGAATTTCGGAAATGCTCTCTTGAGTCCATTGTGTTTGTTCTTCGTGTGCTTGGACCACTTTTGCTTGCTTTGCGTGGTATGCATCCTTCTTAAAATATAATTGTAATATCCTAGCTATAGAAATCGCGTAAATAGAGATTTATTATGTAGAGTTTGCCCATGATTAGGAACTCTGATTTTAATAGACTGCGTATTTTATACAACTAAATACTATTAACACAGTATATATATACATATCAATTGATGTGCATGTATGGCTTGATGTAAAATGTTCTTTAAATTACGGACATCATTCTACAATTTACGTTAGATTAGCATATGCATGTGCTACATGTATATTGGATTAATTTAATACATTTCGAAAAAATAAATTGTGGGTTTACTCCATCAATAAATATGCCAAGATGCTGTATCTTAAAAAACATTTATAAAAAATCGGAATCATAATGATTGATTTTCAGATTTTATAACTGTTTATGGAAGTTAAACAATACAAATGTACAGACAATTCTGCCAAAAATGAACTTAAGAAAAACTTGAGAAAAACTCAACTTTTGAAGTGAAACTGCAGAAAAGCTGCAGTTTGGACGAAATCTATTAAAAAAAAAAAAAAAAAAAAAAAAAAAAAAAAAAAAAAAAAAAAAAAAAAAAAAAAACTAAAGAATAACTTAAGTTTTCTAAAATTTTTCTTAAGTTCATTTTTGGCAGGGAATGACCTTATTCCTGATATTTTCAAATTTTTTTCTGGGTTATGTTGTTTAGATTAAGTTTGGAGCATTTAGAATAATGCCATTGCACTATTGAATACCGCTTCAAACTATATTACAGTTTGATTACGTCTTTGGAAATACGATATCCTTGATTTGCATCCTTTGATGTTTTCATTAGTATCCTCGGTTTCGAGTAAAGTAATCAATGTATTGTTGTCTCCACAAGATAAGTAGTGTGTATTCATTATCTGCCTTATTGATTTCGGTGTGTTAGTGGTTATGCCTTTGAAGCATTAATTAAATGAAGATCGGTTTGATATTTTACTACGCAAAGCTTTGATTTCCAGGAAATCGTTGTCTGATTACAAACTGTTATTGACTTGTTGCATCTATGTACAACACAAAGAAAAAAATTTGTCCAAAATGCACTGATCATTTAAAAAAGTGCATATTTAGTTAGTTGTTGTTCTGTTTGTTTGAAAATCAAGCTAAATATGTAACATACAACGTGATGTTCAAATATATAGAGATTGGTATTTGAAAAACATTGCCTTTGGGGACGTGGTTTAAAATACTCGTAAATATTGTTGTTCACATGTTTTACAGCATAGCTTACTTTTAAAACATTGCTGATTTAACCGAGTTTGTCACCTGCGCTTTAGATGATGAAAAAATGCCTTTCCATCGTTCATATTACGATGTGTAACAGCAACAGTTGTGAAGCTAATATTGGTTGTGGAATAGTCTGCCATGCTCCCACTTGATCCTTGTGAAATCCATAAACATTTTCTATAAGATTAAACATGTGGATGCCAGAAGATTGCATGTGCATGCCCACACGTATACCGCAGTGTTGTTGATGCATGCCTCTTGGATTTTGCTCGGCAACATCCATGATTGAAAATCAAATAGAAATTCAGAATGTCCTACTACTCCATCACTGACACGGATTTGCGAACATACTCTGTGGGGTGAGGCCTAATCTGTAATGCTCTTATTGAATACGTTTTTGTATTTCCAAAGTCTGTGATGGCACGGTCAAGGGTGTGCTGAAAGTTCCAAAAGCAGAAGCTATTATCAAATGACGTGTTCTTCCAGGCATGAATTGTGACTGCTTAATAAGCGGCTTAAGTAAGCATTTCTGCATATTTCTCGATGCGCCTGATACCCAAGTACCCTCGGGACCAGCATGTTACGCTACCATAAATATAACCAAAATTATGCGGCTTTCTTCATTTTTATTCATGAATGTTTATGAGAAAGCTCGACAAAACCGTCGATGTTGTTGTGGTGGCTTTATGAAGCCACAGATAATAGCTTTCCTGAATTGGTGATGGGCAGAAGAATGTAAAAATTGGCATTAAAGCGGTGCAGAGATGGCAGGGTTTCTGGAGAACACCAAATGTGAAAACATGCATGGGGGAACAGAGATAGGGAAGCACTGATTGAAATCGATTAGCCATTGCGAGCACATAGAAACGGACTGTCCAATCATACGAAGCATTACGATTGGACCGTCCTGCATTAAAAAAAAAGCGCGAGGTGGAGGTCAACCACGGTGAATCGCATGAATGTTGCAATAACCAAAGCATAACTCCTCGATCTCGAAACGAAGAAACCCTTGGCATGGAGTGACCGAAATGGAGCACTTTTACATCACCGTGCCATGTTTATTGGGGATCTCATCACCGGGTAACGACTGCACTATTTGATTTTGAGCGTACGGATCATCGACGCTAAATCACTCATTAAGTTTGACAGGTGTCTGCGCTACCGTTGACCAGTGAAATGTGACACGATTTCGCTCTCTGGCAATTTCCCAGCTTAATGCCCGTGACGTTCACACGCGGTTTCGCAGTGGAGTCCTGGGTCAATTAATCACGTGGGCTAGAAGAGAAAGGAAATTGAATTACAATGGATTCTTGGGAGCCATGCACGCGGTGCAATTGTCCATTTTCATGAATTAAACTTGATTTGGTGGATGGTGCATGATGTTAGTTTTAGTCTAACTGCAATCCTAAGAAATGGCTGGAGAGAATGACGCAAATGGTAACCTATCAGAACAAACTGTTGTTTTATATAGATTGCTATAGTTTCAATCGTAGACGATTTCAAATATTGAAGTTTGAAATTATCTCGATTTCCCACCGGTATTCCATTAATTCAGCAATCTCAAACGTTTTGATGTCAGGACTCCTCAGGAAAAGTATGAACGAATTTATACTTTTGAAAATGATTGATAAACCCACGGAAATTCTTTTAAAATATTGATTTATAAACTCAATTAAAAATAACAATCATACCGCTCAATGCATTCAATGGGATGGGTAAAATTACATAACAACACTTGTTTCAGTATGTACATCTATATATTTATTAATATTCTGTTTGATTATCTTTGTCACTTGATCCTCTGCAGTCTAAACTGGCATGAGCTTATTTTGGGCTTATTATTTGGCATTTGTATGGTAAAGAGCAGATTCTGTATAAAGTTAATATATGTTTTATGTCTGCATATGCATGTATTTCAATATGCTTTACAACCACAAGTACTGTAGATAAACGAATGTAATGAGTTATGGTAAACAATTTTCTTGTATTCACCAAATCAAATTTTACCGTTGAAAATTGCCACCTTGAGATTGTTAGTTTTACATTTTTCTACTTAAGAGTCATGTTTAGGAGGCATTGCTTTGCAGTTCAAGCGTTTTTAGATATTTATTCCGATCATTACCTCTTGAAATGGTTGTTGTTATATGTAAATTAAAGTATTCTATAATAATAAATGCATTTTGCATCGCTTGACTCGAGTCGTATACATTCAATCAGAAGCGATTGTTCTTTGCTTTAAATCACAAAAACGAAATTGGTGTTCGCTCTATCGCTTGTGAGGTTCTTCTCCATATAGTTCAAAATTGTAGTGAGGAAAATCGTTGAAATTCCATTGTTTATTGATCAAATAAGAACAAAGCATATGTCTTTAGGTTTATGCCAAGGGAATAGTAAAAACGTGGTAGATAAATAAGTATATTATTTCAATTTTATCAATGGGCGGGTACTTTGACATCCGCTTTGCATCATAATATAATAATTTTCCTTGTGGAAATAGGTGCCCCTAAAATGTTGGCAATCAATGCAAACATTAAAGCCTTTAGTGATTGCCAGTTAATAGGAACTCCACTTCACATGTTTGGGTCAATACTATATACGTATCATTAGGTTTTATTAATGTATTTTGTAGGGGAGCATTTCTGCCGTTTTTACAAGATGGCCATCAGGGAATTCAGAACCGAAATAAGGCTAACTCATCGTAAAATTGACTAAACATTATTATGAAATTTTCATTGCAAACTCGTTGTGAATTTTATTACATCACCAGCAAGACTCGATTTATTTGGTTCATAGGGAGTGTCATCGAATTGAATCTTCACGTTTCTAAAAAAAACAAAAAACGTTAACCTATGAATCATGAATATGTTTTGTAATTCTTTCCCTCTCTGGTACTTGAGGGATTTCAATTTTAGCGAACAAAATAAATAACTAAATAAAGGAAACGCAGTGTTTGAATCGAATCAGTCTTGAATGATGAAGTTTTGGCTCCATGTGTGCAGTACAGCGGTCATGGTCGCTGGCCATGGAGATCTCATGCGTCGGCCAAGTGTACGTGCCTAAGACGAAATGTTCAAGCAAGCGCAAGAAAACGATAGTGGCAGCCAGAAACTTAGATAAAGTGAAATAGAAATAAGCCGCGTAAGCAAGGTTTGAAACACTGAAGGGAATTTAGTCGCGAAGTGGCAAGTACATTGCTGCTTTGAAAGTGCCATCTTGGCCATCAGTAAAGAAGCTCAATTTGGTCTGTCATCGCGCGTGTTTTTTATCGCCCCTTAGGGCCAAATAAGATTTTTTATATAAATAAAAAGCCGGAGAGCCATTGCGAAATCGGGCGAATAAGTGTGCATTTGATTGAGCGAGTGGACGCTGCATAATAAAGTTGAACGGCGAGTTTGTGTTTGAAGATGTCCTTTCAGTTGCCCCATTCTCTCTCGCTTCATTTTGTTTTTTTCTTCTGGCAAATGCTGACTTACGGTGCTTCAAGTTCATGGCATGTGTGTTATGTCACGTGTACACAAATCCTAGGCCTAGTGTGCGTAAAAATTCGTTATTGCCAATGGAAATTTCCAACACTGAGGAAAGAAAAATATTGAGTGATCGGATTGAACTTTCTGCACGATGTGGCAAAATTCCAAGGATTTATTCTGGTCTTTATTGGCCAAATGACAATCACTCCAAAAATGTAACAAACCACGCGAGAATATTTGTTCTATTTATGGTCTTAGACAATTTTTTAAAAAAATAAAAATGAAATTCGAAAGTTATTCATTGGTAAATTCGTTTATGAATAAGTTATGCAAATTTGCATGTTCTCATTACAATTTATGATGCCAATGTGCATTTTTAATTACGAAAGTAATTTTGTGATTACACGTTATTTTAATTGTTAAACAGATGCAATTTATGTCATAGAATTATTACAAAATTTTGAACGTAAATACCGTATTTCATCGATTCTAAGACGCACAGGATTATAAAATGCACGATATTATAGCTTCGATTCTATAGAAATATAAATTTCTTAGAATAAATATCTTTCAGAATATTTAACACTTCTGGTTATGCACCACTAAAGACGAGATCCCGTTTTTATATGTGAAAAACGTGCGTCTTAGAATCGTTGAAATAGACTAAATAAAGTAAGTTTATGTGCTGCAATGCATGATGTTACAAATGTCAGCTTAAATCATTTAATAAAATATTAAATGTCGTTATATTATTGTAAACGAAGTGTTTTAATAGTTCACCATATGCAGCTTTAATTTTAAAAGGTGTTCACAAAGTTTCAAAGCAATTAAAAATTAGATTTATGTGATCCTTTTCTTTAGGTCGTTAAAGTTCCGGTGAACATAGTACATTTTTTTCAAACATTTTACATTTAAAATGAATTCGTGAAACCACAGATTTCATGAACATTTCATAGAATCTTTTATGGCACTTTTTCTTTTATCTGTTGTTATAAATTGAAAATTCTGCTGCAGACACAGTTCTTGAAATTCTCAATGCAACGCTGCTATCTTGGCGAAATTCTTGGTAATTCGCAATAACTTGTCTGGAGTAGATTATTTGTTTTTCTCAGAAATCGTATTTCTTAGCAAAAATAGTATTGTAAATTTTTGTGGTCACAATCTACCTTTTTAGTCTCTCAAATAAAACTGTTTTAAAACATAAACTACGGTATGTATGTACTTGCAGTGATAACTATATTTAATTGTTTTCAGCTAATACATAGTGTTGAAATCCTTCCTCTGCGCGCGTATTCCAACAGAATACGTGTTTTATAAATTAAAAATTAGTCTACAATTTTTTCTTTTTTTTTTTCAGAAATTTGAATCTTGAAGAAAAGTCAAAAACAACTACTTCTTCTACCACATCTTCGTCCTATTTTTATATTGCCTTCATTCTGGCATTATTAGCCATGTTGGCCAAGGAACATGGAGTAACAGTACTGGGGATTATCGCCTGCTATGATACTTTTCTTTGTGAAAAAAAGCTTCGAAGGTAGGAACCATTTCTTAGTCTGTTTTTCAGTGTATTTTGGAAGAAATATTTTTATATATTGAAAATATTTGCGTATTTTAATACATGCGTATATTTTGAGTTTACGGCATACATGGTAAATTTGAATGTACATATATGTACATTCAACTTGTTTTTCTGTTACTGATTTTATCCATTATCGACCGTGAATGAACAGATGTTGAACACATTGCCTTGTTTTTTCCTGAATATATTTAGTAAATTTAGACTATAAAATCAATATAAATTATTTTTCCAGATGGTACCTTCACGAGAATTAAGTGACAAAGTCGCATGATAGCATTTGCTTTGCATATTTTGTGTAGTGTTATAAGGGTTTAGGGTGAATTTGGTGCATCTTATTAGTGGCCACACATGTCCCATATGGATAATACGAGTTTAGTATTTGTACTTAGTATGTATTCCAAATACAGTTTACAGCTTTCAGTTAATCGCCTTCGTTTTATAGAGCATCATAGTACATTATATTGCATCAGTTTAATATCAGCATTAGTCATCTCATAAATATTTCTTTAATAAGTTCACAAAATTTGTATGGAATTTTCACTTTCATAACGAGCACCGTTTTCAGTATTTGTTTTCACGTGGTTTGAAAATTGGTTCAGTGAAATGGTTTACTACTATTTGCCAAACATGCAAAGTCTCGATTGGTTTCTAATAAAACTGTTTTAAAAGCTGAAATCTTTATGTATTTCATTTTACTGTTGAAATAATTAATAAAGAAACTGTTTTCTAGATGATAATAATAATTTAAGGTTCTATTTCGTACTTTAAGTAGGAATTAAGTTATCTTATGCAGCTCCATTTTAGTCAGTTGGCGTGTTTACTACATTTTATAAACAAGAAAATTTCCTCGCATTAATTTTTTGCTTTATTTAAATTCTACAAAGTTTAGTTGAAAAGTTCAAAATATTTTCCGATCATCTTTGCTAGGTTGATTATACGTGTAGTGCATCTATGTATTAGTTGATCCACGAAATAAAAATCATTTCGTGTCTTCAGATAAGATTTTATATACTTGCAGTTTATACTTTGTCGTATATATAAATCTTATATGTATACTGTATAGGTTCATTTTCATTAGCATCTTTAGATATTTGCACGTAAGTTTCTGGAGGAATAAGCATCTTTTTTTAACTTTACCCATATTATAAAAAACGCACATTGGCATTTTCTTTTATGAGCTTCACATCGAAATTCCTCGCATATGCGAGTCTCTGAGTCACATCTTGCTTTAGTATGCAGTTCCACAATATTTACATTTGCATATAAAAGAAACTCATTAGAACGTTCGGTGAATAGAAAATCGATTTTTTTGGCTCAAATTCTGGATTGCAGTCTCACTGAAGCCTACTTGCACCTGAGCTAAGAGTGAGTTAGCTTCTGTTCGTGATGGCCTTGGAGAAGCGTCTTTATCTAAATATTTACAATGTAAATTTGGACTTATTCACTAGTTTAGCCGTCACGCAAATGCGGGCATTTTCCATCACTCGAATGTGTATCCTTTCTCGAAAGTTGATGAATTAAAGAACGTGCTGAACCTAAGCCATAACATCATTTGTGCGCTGTTCCTGAATCCACAATTCCCAAATGGGAATTGCCTATATGGTTAATATTTGTTTGGCCAAAGATTTCTATGTACATGCGTGCTCCTCGACATGTCGGTTGACATGCTGAAATTCCCATTTGGAATTTTCGATTTGCCAGCTCAGTCTGGTAAATGCAAATCTTGCATATCATCGTGAAGAAATTAACATCGGCTTTCATTGAAATATTTTCTTGCACCAGGGAATTTCTAAGTCAGACAGTTTTATCAACATGGATGTAGGCTCACATGCGTGTATATCGTATTTGGCAAACACTGCGTCTGTTGCACTATGCCATGGAAAACGCTAAACCCCATGGAATACATGGAACGTTCACTCGTTGAGTACTTGCGTTTATCAGATAAAGTTCTAAGAATAGTATGAAATAATAGCCTGTTACAAATTAGTGTATTTAAGTTATGCGAGCCCATCAATACGTGTACGAACCTATATATTTTATAATACCATATTTCTAACAAAAGTGTCATACACATATGTGTTACACACAAATTTTATAAATAAACAAATTGCATAAACTTTTAGCTTTGAACTGTTAAAACTAAATAATTATATGTTGTTTTAATAATAAATTACTTTTAATAACATACGTGTATTACATACTTGTTTGAACATATATATATATATATGTATGCACTGTATAATCGTTAGATCAGTAATAGGTCCATAACAATTAATCAAAATTCACTACATGTGCATCAGTGTCCTTTATTCCAATTGTGCTTAAAACTGGATTTACAGGACAGCATTAACAGAAGAGTTATTTAAATGGCCCTATAAGTTCAGCTCTGGACTAAACGTTTATTTTTTAAGTCAACGCAATAATCATTACTCGTTGAAATGATTTTTCTTAATTGTGAACAAAGTTGAATCCAACCCTTTACTTTAAGAATTGGCTGCTATGATATTCTCAAGTGCTACTTAAAACTGTATACTGCATAAATTATGTTTGTTGGATGTAAGTGACAATGATTTAAACATATTACAGCAAATCTTACTTTTTTGTTCAAATTAAAAGACAGCTCATGGTTAATATCCATGAACATTTATTTTAATTCAACTGTTAACAATGTAAATGAGCTATAAAACACATACAGAAGTTGCATTTATGTTAATTGAAATTAATGTCCTTACTTCACCCATGCCTTTTGTTATTTGTATTCTTATAATGCCCATGTTGGAAATGAATTAGTTAAAAGAAATGCTTACATTTATTAAGCTAAACGTTTATTTTCATTATTTTTATTATATCTCTACTTAGAGATATTGCAAAGTGAAAGCAGATTTAATGTTATCGCTGTAGATAATGATCTGTTAAGTGTTAAAGATGAATTGCTCGTTTTTGGAAACTACATTAAAATCATAACCGAACAGTACATGCATAACACCAAGCTTTAGAATTTAGGGTTTGTGAACTACAAATGCATACAGTTTTACTTAAGAATTGTTAGGCAACTAAAATGCAGAAAGGAAATATTGATTTTAGATGATTTGAAAATCAGTAAGCTACACAAGTTTGTAGTAAACAAGTCATCGCAAATACCATTAACGGTTTGAAATAAACTATGTCTTAAATTTACATTTTATCATAAGTTCATTACTTAGGCTGATGAAAAAGTAATTTCATTACGTATTTTTAGGAGATTTAGAACAAATGGTACGTTTATTGTATAATGCCAGTGAAGCAGTTACATGTATATCGTCTATGCAATACTGTGTAGGCTTACTGTAATTGAATTTCTGTGTTTGATACTGTCGAATGCATTAATCGCATTTTAGAAACTGTACGCTCGTAATCTAAGAAATGACGTTGTTATTTGTTTAATACACAAACCAGACTCTTTTTCAATTTGCAAAAATACTTTAAATGTTTACTGGGAGTTTTATGTGTTTACTGTGATTGTCATATGTGATTGGAAACAGCTATTATTAATTGCAGTCATGAGATATTATTTTTTGTATAATATCAAAAATGAATGTTTGCTCTATATGTTGTAAGTATCATTCCTAGACTTTCGCATCATAATTCTTTACATTATTTTTAGCTAATTTAATGAAGACGTTCTGCACATTATTTGTCATTAAGCAATGTTTTGTTATTATCGATTTTCCATTACCTGCCCATGCAAACTGAAATGTTTAATTAATAGTTTAATACGAGAGTTTAGCCAGTCGTCTGTGATAATGGTTATGATAATGTTAATGTTTTTATTATTTTTTATTCACTTCCTTATTTTGTTGTTTTTTAGGGTTGCTTACAGTTGGAATAACATCTCTTCTTGTACACCTCTGCTAACACGCCTGGCAATAACATTAACCATGGTAAGTAATATTTAAATTTCATTTATTGAAAATTGCCTAATGTTCTTTCTACTATTATTCGGTATTTAAAAAAAGAAAAGAAAATACAAATCATCAATTTGCAAATCATATTCTTATAAGCAACATGAATCTGATAAGCTTTTTCTTCACCTTCAACGTCTTCTGAGACGTATGATAATATTAGTAATTATTATCCCGTTCTATTGATTTATTTATTACAAATATAATATTTTCGTTTGCAATATATGCATTCCATATTATGCAAGATATGTTTTCGATGTGGGAAATCTGATAATAACATGCAGCTGCATGCATTACGATGTTGTTGTGCTTTAGATAATGGATTTCTCACTTCATTCTCTCAGCAGGCAGTGTATAACATTTTATGTGTTATACTTCACATTTTCATATAAATTGGCAAAGAAAAAATTATTCGTAGGAGCGTGAATGTGGGAGGGAGGTTATCGGGTGCATAAGTGTTCTGCATTTTTTTTATCACACCAGTGCAGTAGGTACATGCAGATTTTTTTTCTTAAAAGAATTGCTTAACATTAACCTTTAAGAGAGCACCAACAAATGTGGAGTTTTTTGCTTTGTATGTTTAGAATTGGGATGGGACAGGAATTACCTTTGTATATAGGCATAAGAAACATCGTGGTTAGATGCATCAAATAATGCAGAATGTTTATTTACTTACTGGGATAAAACACACCATAATATTTCATCGAATAAGATTACAACGATTATGTTGTAAACTGAATGATATAATGTTCGGTATAATGCTTCGTATTGTATGCTGTATTGATGATTATTTCAAATACATCAGATAAGTCTCTCTTATTAAAACTGTTGATGTATATTTCATAACAAACGAATGATAAAATGGCACTTATTTTATATAGCATGCTTCTGATAAAAAACAATTCTGATTCTTTGTACGATTTCTTTGTATAAATTTGCTAGAATGCCATATTTGATGTCTGATTTAGATTACAAGGAAGTACAAATCGTCTTGCTATTTCGTCTTCAATATAGACCCCAGTTATTAATTACTTATCCATTTCCCTGTACTTTTTATGTCTGCGGTTGAAAGGCATAATTAATTCGCAGTTGGGTTTCTCTTTTGCTTAGTTTTATTGTTGTGCACAGCTATTCTTTTCGTTTTGCTTACTCGGCAACATGCCTTTGAAGAAGAATTATATAGTTAATTAAAATAAAAGATCTGTAGCGTAAAAAATGAAAACTAAATAAACGTACCGTGCATGGATACATTTAAGAAGATTTGTTGTTGTTGAGTGTGCTTTGGCAAATATTTGCATAAGCTCATAAAAGCAACTTTTTAAAAGTATTTCATAAGCATCTTTATGTAGATATCCTGAATATCAATCATTATTCCGAATCTTCGTTATCATTGATATTTATCATTTTAAAGTTATTAAATTTTAGTTTTAATTACATGCAATTGTTTCCAAATGATGCATTCATTAAAATCCCACAGCATTATTCTAAAATAGAAGTATATTTCATTAGATTGGTTTTAAATTTGTATTGTGCAAATAACAACGTTTATAAACAGTGTTCCAAAATTCATTTAATTCGTGTGTCTAGAATTGTTTCTTGTTTATCCGGGATATACGTTTTTGTCTTAAGAAACTAAATGTAGATTTATAGCAGAATATTGAATTAAGCTTAAACTCAAGTTTCAAATTTATGATCCCAATATATTTATATTATTTTATTCAGGCGATACTTTTGATTTCATTTCGAATCTGGATTTTGGATGGAACTGTCCCACAGTTTTCAGAACAGGACAATCCAACTTCATTTGAACCTCGATGGCAAACAAGGTAGGCAGAATACACATTATTTTAACTAACAATTACTTATAACTGAATTTATCAACAGTACTAAACGTGTGCTATTGTTTAACACCTTGCTTAACAGCCTTTTTATTTTAAAGATCAATAAGTTCATTAAATATTGTTGATTTTAAAATACTTAGGAAATGTTTTTTAAGAACATTTTGGAATTATATGTGTGACAATGGCTTATGCTCAGACCTAGAATCTATACATTTTCTCGATTTGACTGACTGATTGAACAATTCTAGAAAATGTTTTTTGTTTTGCTGCCTTCGACTATATATTTATACATATATATAAAGATTTCATACAGTTGTTATTAAGTATGAACTCTTCTAAACATTGACGTGTGCATAATTTTGCATCAGAAATACCTAACAAGACTTTTGGGTGTTGTTTTAAAAACAAAACTTTTTTTAATTGAAGTAGGAGGTGTCATAATTACCTTGCGTAGGCGTTGTCTTTATTAAGAATAGAAGCATAATAGCTGTTGCATTAAGCGCAGGTTCCACTAATTAACTTTTTGTCTCTAAATTTGGTTCACTGTATTCAGCGGAAGTAGTCAAAGAGGATATTGTAGTATTATCTTGGTAATTATGGGCGTGTTTGCACAAGTGAAGTATACTCTGATCTTTCACTGGATCGTTACATGAAATGGTTTTGATATTTCATATATATTTGTTTTCAAATTATTCAGTTCAAAATATTTATATTTGTAAATTCGTTGCTCTATTAACGGAGTCCATATAGTACTGAAGAAAGATTAAAAGAGAACTTTAATCCGATACACTACAAATGTCTAGCAAACATTTTAAGGCAATATACCACATATCTGTATATTCTTGGTTTCATATTTTTCTCATTAAAATTTGTCCTGTTAATTAGTGACAACCATAGAAATATATGTTTAAATGACAAGTACAATCGTATAGCATTTAACAGCAATTAACCATTGTAGCATTGTTTCTAAATACATGTAGCATGAGAATTTGTCATTACGAATGTACCTATATATAATGATTTAATTTATCATTTACGTGACATATGTTTTTATTATATTTCCCCCATTTGCTTTTAAACAAAAAAGCTAATATATAACTAGTTTATAATACATTGTTGATTATACATATATAAATGTGAATTTCGATTTTAAATCTAAACAGATAGTTGTTAGCTGGAATATGATATTTTTAGTCTGGAATACGTATTTTCAGGTGATGGATAATTTGTAAACCATTTTGTCGATGATGTAGTAGCAAATAACTTGTCTGTTTTGCATATTTTAATTAAAGTATGCAATCAATTTTTCTAGGCTTATGACTTATTCGTATTTACTGGCCTTCAATGCGTGGCTTCTATTAGGACCTATAACATTATCATATGACTGGCAAATGGGAAGTATTTCTCCCATCGAAAGTATGTGGGATATCAGAAATTTGGCAACTGTAGGGTTTATTGTAACGTTGTTGCTACTGCTTGGCCGGGCACTTTTCTCTCAAGAGGTAGGTCTCTAATCTAGATTAAATTAATTAGTAGTAAAAATTACTCCACTAATTCTTCATATGCTAATGTTTTTGTTTTAGGATGGCGAAAAGCGTGCATTATGTCTGGGATTATTGTTTAGTGTTTTGCCATTTTTACCTGCCTCGAATTTATTTGTCACCGTTGGATTTGTCGTTGCTGAGCGGATTTTATATTTTCCTAGGCAAGTATTTTTAATTAGCTATATTAATTATGTTTATAAAATAAACTTAATATACTTGGAATATAGGCCATTTATGGCATGTGAAAAATGTATTTTCAGCACGTTTAGGTGACCTCAGGCATAATTATCAGACAATCAATTAAAAATAAATGATGGGAAGTAATGATGATTACTTTCATCTATACCCTTAGTATTTTAGCATGACTATATTATTTATCGCCCACACGAGTTTACTAGTGAATGATAGTAATTTTTTTATTAAAAGAATGCGTTAATTAACGTAAGCATATCTTTATACTTCAATAACGTATTTTTTTTATTAATAATTTATACCTAAAATGACGTTTTGTTAAGCATGTTTTCTAATCGTTTTGTTAACATGACAAATTAATTGTTTCAGCTATACTTTCAGATAATTTTTAATAGGTTTTAACATGTTTCTTTAAACTATGAAAGCTGTCTACATATACTAAAGATTGCATATTTGAAAAATTGGATAGAACACATGAAAAGTAAATCCTAAATTAATTATTTTTATTATTATCTAACGTAGATTTTTATTTAAGATAAACATTTTGATATTTCCGATATACAAAAGCAAAAACTGCAATCGTGATGTACTTATTTTTTGTTTGTCTTATTCAAAAAATGCACACATACAGTACTATTCAGTTTGATCCATTGACTCCCTTATGTTATCCGTGGTAATATAACTAGCGATCAGGAATTTTCTTGAGAATGTTCTATCAAAATTTAATGACTTTCTGATAATTTGATATAGGGCTTTATCATATGCAATAAAGATGACGCTAGAATAAAGTTGGAATGTATGCCACCAGTTTGGTCCCTCTACTCCCTTATATTATTTTTGGCGATACCATTTTGATCTGTAATTTTCTATTTATGGTTTTGTTAAGCTAGAAAATTGTCACTTGAATGGAATTCGGATGCACCTGTAGCATGATATATGCTTTTAATAACGCGTCTTCGTCCCATTTTTTTGCAACTTGTTTGCTAAGTGAAATGCTTTTAAAGCTCATTTTGGAATATCGAAAACGATTCCTAATGGAATTTTAGTGTCAGATTTATTTCAACCGCAGGTCGTTTACCTTAAAAAATACAATGTATACCTTGCAAGTTTATGCAGGGTGCTGAATGCATATCGAATTGCCATTTCTGATATTCTCCTAGAAAAATTGTCTACAACATTTTTATATTGTGTATTGGTAGTTATTGCGAATATAAACTTCATGCGTGTGTATACAAACTTTAACAGATTTGTAGAAAAATAATATTCCAAAATACCATAAATGCAATTGTGAAATTTGCCCAGCTTGATGGCATCTCGTATACTTTAAAAGTATTAAGTAGTAACATATAGCTTAAAAGATTTCCAAATGTGAATTTCTTGGACTCTCGCGGGTTACAATGGAATCCATGAAGCTACAACACAGGAATGCGTTTGATTTTAAAAGATATCACTCCAATCGTAACATGATTTTATGTTGCAAGTTTGTGTGATATCACCCGGTTGCTGTTAGCTTTCGAAATTCAACTCAGATTGTCTGTTGCATTCGAAATCAGTCGAGGCATGCTATAGGCCCCTACAGAACATGCTGACTTGTTCCCTGAATTTTTGTATGACTCTTTGAATGCGCACAAAGGCTCTGTTGAAGTGCGTTGTACGTTGAATACCCTGGTGTCTTTCCATAGTGGGAATAAATTTAGAGGCATAGTAAAACTGGGAATTATCGTTCCCTGAGGTGTTGTTGAAATCGTGTCCCCACTGTTTATGCATCTGCATCGCCGTTCTCTAATGGCACACCTTTAAGTTTCTGTCATCCATGAGATAAGTAATTTTATTACTGTCAGAAATATATGAGACGTACTTTCACTTCCTTATTGATGCAGACTTCAGAGTTTCGTGTAATGTAGGCACTTTTTCGTGTGTGCGGTGGAAATTCTAAGAGCCGCAATCTCTTCGAGAATGATGGAAGCAATAAAGCAATTCTCCACCACTCCTACTTTTTCTTGAACCATGCTGACAATACACATTTTGCATGTTTTGAATGGTATCATAACAACAAGACGCATATTAGTTAGTTTAAACATTGCTATTGAGCGAAAAACTATACATGTAAATTGATGTAATATTACACAATAAATGCCAATGCAAAAAGTTTTAATTTACTTGGCCTAAGCACAAGTGGCCGGATCTGGTTGGGAAACAGAAATATTGTCAAAGGACCAAAATGCAATAAAATGAACATCTTTGGCATAAGAAAATAATGTAGCTTAATGAAGAATGTTCCGTGGATTGCTTGCTCGCGTTTCAGCTTCAACATTAAGCCGTTTTTGCCAATATATTATCTTGATTTCTTTTCTTTTCTTTTTTCTATTTATTTATTATTTCAGCGTTGGCTTTTGCATTTTAGTCGCCCATGGTGTACAGAAACTACTGGCGGATAAGAGATGGAAGCGATTTGTTATAGGTGGAATCATCGTATTAATCATACTTTTCGTACTGAAAACCATTCGTCGCAATAGAGTTTGGAGTTCCAGAGAAGCGCTCTTCAGGTAATAGAAGTTGTTTTTAGTCAAAATTCGAGGCATATTGATGATGCAATGCAATGTGAGAATTTCAATAGCTATGCGATAGGGACCTGAATTTTTCACCGGAATTGAGCACAAGATGTTTTTAAGAAAAAATGAGTTTTGACGTCCATTTTTTTGTTGCCAAAATGTGTCTGGTTTCAAGATGCAGCTCATGTAGCTCATATTTCCCCATTACCATGCAGTATTCCAACCCATTTGAAAGTCAAAAAAGGCCCTTTTAGATGCGGGAAGAATCTTTGACCAAGGACGGACAATTTTACTACTTTCTTTTGGGCGAACATAAAGGTTGTAATATTCAGCGCTAGTTATATATACGTTGGCTTTACATGAACTGCAGTATATTGGCCAGAGTTCGAAACGTGTTAGATGGATTTTCTCCTTTAGCGATAGGGATCGTTTTCCTCATCTACTTTCAATGATAATGGCAAATTTCCTTTTCAGATCAGGGCTGGAGACCTTGCCTCATAACGCTAAAATGCATTACAACTATGGTAACCTTCAGAACGACTTGGGCAACGTACAGGAAGCTATAAAGCACTACAAGGAAACGTTAAGGTAAGAGCTCTTCTTATGAATTCGCAGTTTAATGTGTCTGCCTTGTAACCCTTTTTATGTCCACATTGCACTCGTTTTCTCTGACATAAAATACAGAATTTGGTTTACCAGGAAATACGGGTGAATTCGCGAATGGCCGTTGATGGTCACTATGTACTGGCACCCAGGACAAAACACCTACATTTTCGCCCCCCTCCTCGCTAAGCCCCTGATTGTTACGGTGATTTTCATGGAATTTTCGTTAAGTGTTGGTTCACTTTTTAAAAGATGATTATATCCTTAGAATACAATTTGAACAATCAATGAAGTAGTTGACTTTGGTAAATCTCACAAATAATGGTGTTTTCAAAATCATGGCAAGGGTTTAAAGATGAGGGTCAAATGTCTTCCGAAATTGCTTTTCTCTCCAACGTTTTCCCCTCCCCTCCCCCTCCCCCTATTCCTTATTTCATAAATTTAAGCAATATTATATAGTGAATGCATAGAGTGTCTCGTTATCTTTTATATGGGCGATAAGTATTGCAGTGGTTTGTTTGCATACGGAAACATTTTTCATTATAAATGCAGTCAATTTTTTCCCAAAACTCCATCCAACTTGTAAGTAGCAAATGTACTGCACAAGTTAGATGGTAGCCTTCATAATATTTTACATCAAATACAAAATCTGAATTTGTGATGCAAGTCTTTTCAATCCGTTTCTATCGGAAGTTGGATAACATAGTTTGACACATTTCATCCATATTGATGCATAAATTGTTGTCAGATTCAATCAGAAATATGAAAGTTTGCAAATGTCAAGCGCTGTGCGATAGGCTCGTGAGTGTTGCGTTGTTAAATCGTAAATCTTATTCAACTATTAAATAGAGGCTGGTAGCATTTGCTGCGATAATTTATTTGCAAACCTCGTGATTTCATAAAAAAAAATACCGCGTGTTTGTTGAATGGGCCCATTCTTCCCATGAAATATGGATTCATATCGATCTGAGAATTTGAAATTATAACGGGAAATTTAACTAGAATACTTACAGCCACATCATAATTATTTAGTAATCTAGAAAGATGATCACAATGCAAGTAAATGAGATGAACATTTCGGAATTATTGTCTAAAAAAAAGAACACTTTAGTTATCTAGGAAGAAGTAATTTAAAATTCTGATACAGTTCACTTCCTTTTTGTCCCCTTTTTTATGGCGTTGACATATTTAGACGAATCGATCAAATATAGATTTTTTATTTCACTCCTAGAAATTTCCAATTCAGGTTGCATACTGTTAACGTCTAAAGAAGTTGTAAAAATATATATATATATATATATATATATATATATATTTTTATTGGAAGATTTTGCAATTTTGTTGGAACGTTTATTGCTGAACAATTTTAAGTTTTCATGTTTCAATTTGTTTAAACGAAGGGCGGTTGCAGTGATTGCTTTAGGTGTACGTGAAACTTTTTCTGAAATATGTTAGTCAAGGGAAAAATATCGCAATATTTTAAATTTCATCCGTTGAGGTATATAATAAGTTTAGATTCTGCATTGAAGAACCATCATCCTCACACGGATGTAGCAAATTTGTTAGAAGTTGGGTTCAAGTTTGTATGTTGACGCTTGGAGTATTAGGATTGTTTAAATAAAAATATTTTTTACAATTTTCAATACATGTTTTTATACATTTTGTTCTTCTGAAACAATAATGATCAAAGGTGTATATATTTCACACAATGTCATTATGTGAAACAAAATTAGTCGGTTTGTGCAGATAAGCGACTATATATGATTTGGAAAGTTCTAGTTGGAAGAATTTTAACCCTCCATTTGTCTGCAAACATTTTTTGGATTACAAATGGAAATTGCATTTTCTATCATTGCAGACTGTGGCCCGAGCATGCTAGCGCTCACAACAACCTAGGAACTTTGGTCGACGATGCAATTGTGGCAAAATTCCATTTTCTGGAAGCGATACGCATTAATCCAATTCATGCTCGTGCTCACTTCAACATGGGAAACCTTCTAAGGTAATGAAGATTTTATATCTCCCTCTCTACGTAATCATCCTACCGAAAAGAATGTAAATATAGCCGCAGCTTCAAAGGGCTAGATGAGATACAGGCAACTGGTAGCATGCATGCCATAAGTAAATTTAAAACTTTTTTTTTTTTTGAATTCAGCTTATGCAAATTGCTCGACAAATTTCATGCACTTTTTACGCCCATAATACTTGAGTTTAAAATTTCTTTTTCCTTAGGTTCATCATCGTGCTCACTCTTGTGTGTGTGTTTTTTATCGTAAAATGGTATATTTTGTCAAAATGGTAAATATTGGCTTGGCAGAAAGTTGTCTACATAACAGAAAAGGCATTGCTAACACAAATGATTTTTATTTTACCAAACTTGCATGATCGAATTCCCCAAGAAATTTGGGAGCCAAAAATCGAGTTACAAACCACAAAAGTTTAGGTAGAAATTGGCTACGTGCCAATATTGCAACTTTTTGGCTACATGGGAATTACAGTATGTGATCCATGTTAATGGAACCCATTGCTACAATGTTCCATACTAATGGAGTGTCCACATAATCGCCCTAATGGACCGATTTTGTAATACAGAGAAGATTTGCTCAAGTCTAGAGACAAGCACATTGTTGTTAGATAGGGAAAATCCCTTGCGTCGTGGGGAATTTGTTATCGTGAGTGGGGATTTTCTAGGCGTTAAGAAATAGGATTTTTGCCCCACCAGCCGTTGTCTTGGCTACATCCTCAAAAAAGACGCGTTGCAACAACAAGTCAAGATTTGAACTGTAAATTGAAGGCAACAATGGCGTCATCTATAATGTGCCAATGTAATCCCAGTTCGTGGCCCTTTTCGTAGCTACTGTATACGAGAACTGAGATTGAAATTCTTGATTTCGCTACATTCGTGTTGCATTTTGTTCACTTGAATTTTCAGCAAAGAAGGCCAAATGCCCACGGCCATCCATTTCATGGAACAAGCAGTTTTGCTGGAACCAACGTATACGGATGCTTACACCAATTTGGCAGCGATGTACAGCGAAGTGGGAAGGTTGGAAGACGCGGAAAGGGTCCATAAGTCTCTTCTGCTATTAGAGCCTGACAGCGCAGATGTTCGCAACAACTACGGGGCTTTCTTGCAGAAAATAGGTAGGCTCTTTTTTAAAATTTACCATGTTTTAGAAAATTGCTTATTAAAGAGACCATTGAACGACATTCAGTACTTGGTAAATGTGTTTTGCGCCTGAAATATAATTGCCAACCTACATTAGCAAGGTTTATGGCTCGTAACGGGCGCAAATTGTATAAAGGAAATCTAGAAGTTTGCATAGCTTGCCAATGGCTCTTTTTGGTTCATGAGATTTGTCAAAGTGGCGCCACCGTCTACTCTCATTTGGATTGTGTGCTATTATATAATGTACATACCTAGTTCAATTTCTTCAAGTACAGTATTATATTGATCAACTAGATGTAATACTGAACTGTTGCGTGAATAGAAAACAAACAAAAAACTTTGTTTGAAAAAAATGTTTTGTTATGAAAACAAAAAAGGACAAAAATGCATTGACGGTATTGGTTTCCTAACAATAGTTTCCATCAGGGCATGCACTTAATATCGACGTCTGCTATACAAGAATTCTTCAGAATTCTTCGTTGCATAAAAACTAGAAACTTAATCAAGTTGCATAAAAACTAGAAACAATCATTGCCATATTTCTTTTTTCGTTCACACGAATATTTCTACATTAATAAACTTTGAAATCTTTAAATAGTGCAGCTACGTGGGTAAGGTGGGAATAATCCTTCTGCAAACATCGTTTACAACACAATGAAGCGCAGTACAAGTTCACGTGTATAACTTACCATATAATGGATACTTAATAAACACAAAAATGCATGCAGTGCATATCAACATTACACAGATAGCATATTCAATTAAAATTCAAAGATACTATATAAGAAGTATTCATATATTATTGCAAACAGCTGTGTCAGTTCATAGTCTAGTTGTCTTGCTTGAAAAATGTGTCTACTTTAGAACATGTGTAACTTTGCCAGTGGTCTAGATGGAGTTTTGCATAGAAAATTTAGGACATGAGATTTTCGCAATTCCATTTCGCTTTTAATTTATTTTATGGAACTAGTATATTAGACGAACGTTAAAATTTAATTAAGGTCTTATCCTTTCACTCATGCATCGAGTGTTATCGCTGCATACAAGGGTATGGGATGTGAGCCGATGTTGGGATTTTTCACTATTTTCTAATTTCCAATCAAATTAGCAGATTTCACGAACAGTAATTGCTTTGCATTTTCAAGCTGCCAATATCCCAGCTTTAAAAATGCTTTTCACCGCGCACATTTAGCTCGTATATAGTGTCATTTTTGCATTTTTATTCCATCCATGTTCTCGTCTTTTCAACTTAAGTCGACTCTCCTGACTTAATCGAGTTCCTGCATCGTCTTCGCCAAGCATCGCAAGTATAAGACGCTAAACGAGAATACCGTAGTGAATTGAAACGAGCCGGGTGATTTAATTGTTCTATTGATTCGCTTTATCTTTTGACTATCAGAATTGAAGCGTTCATGGGGTTTCCGTTATCTCCACGCGCACTACTGTACGGAAAGTTAATTGAGGATAGATTTTCCTGGCTTTGATCGTGTTTGAGAAATTCCGCTCAAATGCATCTGAAACAATTAAGGATCTTATTGGATATCTGCCGTGCATCCCATATTAGAGTAATGGAATGAAAGTGTGCATGCTCTAGCTGCACTTAAATTTGGTTAAGAATTGGTCTAGCCAACCACAAGCAGCTGCCAACAGAACAACAAACTCGATTCATCACCAAAGGTTCACTTTAAAAAAAAAAGTTAAAGGAAAAAGTTTTAATTGGAACCTGCTGATTCTTTCCAATTTGATTGCATGATTGAATTCGAATAGGTTGGCATTATCGCTCAACTGAATCATTCAGTAGGTGAAAAGTAAGACGTTAGGTGATACATCACTTGCGATGAAAGCCAAGTTAGGTTTGAGTAGATGCAACATTAACTATCTAATGGTGGAATGAAATCAGGCATGGGATAATACTGGGGAAATCTTTTTTTTGCTAAGAAGATATGCTAATGAAGTATACAGAGTTTTTTAACCATATTTTCTTAAGATTACTGGCAGTATGAAATTTAGGACGACTTTATTTTGAAAACGGTTAACGGATATTGTTTAATTTCCTTTGCTTTTTATACCCTAAAAGATATCCATTATACGCGTTATCTTTTAAATATCAAATGTAATTTGTACACTTCATGCGGCTGTTGCATATGTGAAATTTTCTAAAAGTTTTGGTTATTGACATTTTAGGTTGATTAGAATTTTCTAGATTTCCTTTAAAGTGCGTTTCCACGTTAGAGAAACTTTCGAGATGCATATTCTTTGTTAACTTTTAAGATTTAAATGCAAGTTAGGGAATTTGTTTATCAAGTTGTTATATACGAGGGCTGATCAAAAAATTCCGGGACTTTTTGAATTGCCCGACAATGGAGCATCGTAGAGCAGTATGGTT
>JAQGBW010001290.1:0-27565 GCA_034698625.1 Julus scanicus
GTAAAATCCTTTGTATTTTCGTTTTAAAAACAGTGTCCCATTCCTCCTGCCACGCGTCCCATTCCACCTGCGCGCAGGAGGAATGGGACAAAATGAAGAGTGGTTTTATTTCAATTAATTTTCTTATTTTAGTAATAAGAAAATATTTTAAACACTGCGTACTGTATTCCAAATAGTATGAAGTAAATTTGTGAATAAAAATTGTTGCATTTTAAGGTTTGTACATTGTTTTAAAAATGACAAGGTGAAAATGGCCCATTCCTCCCCACTCTCCCCTATCATTTTCACTTTGACCTAAACTTGCTATATCATTTTTGCTTTGACATGGATTTCTTTGAATACTTTTTATTCTTTTAATTAACTGTAGGAATTGCTGGTGTTTATTTGTTATCTGATAAGTAAGCAATTACATATTTCATTTTTATTGTCATTTATACGGTATTTTCTTGTAAAAATAGGTTTTTCCCAGTGTACACAGTCGTTAAATGCAGGTGTATCATTTTTGCTTTGAGCCACTGTATATAGTAAAGACGGGTCTCCACCATGACGTACATGTACATATAAACACGTTTTTACAAACATATGCAAAAAGCTTGCCCTCTGGGTTTGTTTCAGCCGCCATTTTTTATATATATGTAAATATCAAAATTGTACAGCTATTAAAGACATTTAATAGGTACACAATTTTGATATTTACATATATTTACAAAACGGCAATTGATACAAACCCGGAGGGCAAACTTTTTTGCATATGTGTGTAAATACTTGTATATACTACGTACATGTACGTCTTGGTGGAGAGCCGGCTTAAGAAAACTTTGGTACCTTGAAAAACATTTGAACAGGGTAATACTAATTAAAGTTTGACAGGAATTTTTCGTTTTTTTTTTTAGCTTAGTAAAAGGTTTTCTAGGTTTGCAGGGAATTCAAAAACTTTGCAACTTTATAACTCAACCTAGAATGCAGCAACAGCTGTACAGTTAAAAGCAGCTTCATGTGAGCGACAATTTTACAGGTTGCACTTGCAGCAAAAAAATATTCGTTTAGCTGAAACTTTTCTGAAATAAAACATTACTTTTATAATAATATACAGTAGGCAAAAAAGTATGAGAACAAGATTTGTGTTGCTCACAGGTAAATGAAATGTAGTAAATTTAAAAAGTCACATGTATTATATTGCTTGTATTACATATATATTATGTGACAACAAATCAACACATTTGCAAAAACTGGGGAAGTTTGTTTAAAGAAAATAAGTTTATCACCACAAAAAAGTATGAGAACACCTTCGTATAATGTTTGGTTTTGCTCTTTTTGAAAAACTGGCCATTGATTACACAGGAAATTAGTGTGACAATTAATGCACAAGGTTAAAATATCATTTCATGTTTAACCACATGTCAGGTTATTTTATTTAATAATGGCTCCCTAATGAAGTGATATGTCAATTTCAAAGAGGGAATTTAAGTGTGATTTAGTTGCATGATAGTGGCAGTTCATATTTGGAAATTGCAAGTATGTTGAAAATATCATGTACCACTGTGTACAAAGCCATCAAGAAAAAGTCAGGAAGTCTTAAACAAACCCCAAACAGGCTGACCTTACAAACTAACTGTGAGGAAGAGACCCCAGGTTGTGACATGTGCCATGAAAATTCCAATTAAATCTGCATAAAGACCTTGCGTCAACATCAGAGAAGGTTGTCACACCACAAACTATCACAACTGTGCATATTTTGTTGCTTATTTTCGGACAACGGCCAAGAAGAAAACCATTTATAAGTGAAAAAATTGGAAAAGACGCCTAAGTTTTCCAAGAATTATAAGGACAAACCATCGGAATTCTGGAGAAATTTAATGTCTACAGATGAAAGTATGTTTGCAGTTTTCAAACCAAGAAATGAAATTACTGTACGGCAAAGCAAAAAAGACTGCTTTGAACAAACAAAACATACTCAAGACAGTGAAACATGAAGGTGGCTGTGTCATGGTTTGGGGCTGCATGGAATACATTGGCGATGGAAACTTTATTTTATTGATAGTACTATGACTGCCAGGATATGCGTGAATGTGTTGCACGTTTAATTGATGAAAAGTGCAATGAAATTAGGGCTGGAGGAGAGGTTTATAGACCAGTAGTAAGTACAACGATCCCCAGCATACTGTTAGGATTAGTTTAGAGTGGTTCTTGTACAACACTCTGGCAGTTGAAAACTACCACAATCCTCAAACCTTAACCCCACAGATATTCTATGCTATTTATTAGACCAAAAAAAAATTTGAAAATGCTCAATTACAGGAATAGTGTCTGAAGATGATACTAAAGGAAGAGTGGAGCCGATTATTCCAATACATCATGAATAATTTAGTGAAATCTACACCTAGATGATTAGAAATAGTTATTAAATCCAATGGTCTTTATACAAAACAAATTTGCTACTGCTATTCAGAAAATTGAGGTACATTTGTTTTACTGTTCTCATACTTTCTTTGCAGTGAAAAACTCATTTAAAACAAAAAAAATGTATTCTTATTTTTTTCAAATCTGTTGTTTTGCTGTTACATAATATGTGTAATGCAAACAATACAATACACGTGACTTTTTAAATGTACTACATTTCATGTACCTGTGAACAACAAAAATCATGGTGTTCTTAAACTTTTTTGCCTACTGTATATTTAAACAGAAGTCTGAACATCATTTATGTCCCATCAAGTTACAAATACCACACATGTTTGGTCGTATAAGGTCCATATACGCCTATATAAAGGCTTCTATTACCATATATAGCTGCTATATACAGCCATTTACCATGATACACGGCGACGCACCATCAAGGGTTAATAATGACTCATATAGGCCAAATATGGACCATATATAGTAATATACGGTCATATGTGGGTATATATGGCTAAGAAAAACCTCATCTAAAGTCGCAATGTGGGGTGCAAGTAAAAAGCTTACATAAAAACTGCACAAAACGCGTGATCAGATTTGCATGCAACATGCTACTTTTGGTTAGCATATGAACACGAACTGCAACTTTTGCCGCCACAAATCATAAATTACCTTACATCGGTTTGATTTATCAAGTTCAACTTTGAAATTCTGTCATTCCTATTTTTCCAATAAACTGAAGAAAGTAAAAACAACTCAAATCCGTTCCACAAATTTTGGTATAGCGTTTCATTTTTGCTTGGTGTAGACTTACCATTAAAGTTGCTGTGAACTTGCAGTACAACAAGGCTTTCACCAGTGTAAAATTTGCCTAGAAAAACCACATTGCCTTTGTTACACGGATTACATGCACCAAAAACATTCATCAGACAAGTTCGAATGCCAAAACACATTCAGCAAAGAATTTAAAAATAAATAAAACTACAAAACAGGTGAAGAATTTGTATTTATTTACCGTTTGGTAATTCGTTACAAGAGTAACCGGATTTTAAACTTCAAAGTGAATTAATTGAAGGCGTCAGGAGCCACAGCATCATGGGCACAAGGAAAAGCACCAAGATTCAACTTTGTACAAAATCCAAACCTCAAAATAAAAATTGCTGCTTAAACATTAACTAAGCATTATACATCTACTAGTGGAAAATGCACAACACGGGAAAACTGTAGCAAGAGTAAATTGGGGATGAAAGTTATTTATGGATTAAACCTATTAGCAATGATAAAATGCTAAAGATAAAAAAGATGAACAATATATTGGGTAAGCGGGAATGCAAACAAGATTACGCAGCTGAAGTACAATGGATTTATAATGAAAAGCTAAACGAGATGGGTCATAAGTTGGGATCGCTAAAAATTAAACCCAACCAGCTCAATTTTTTTCTTCAAAAACTGACAATTTCATAGTACGGGTCACTGGACTTAAGTGACAAAACTGTCGCAACGGACACCAAATCTTGTCTGACAGGGGAGTGGAACGTAGTCGTATGCATTCACAGCAAATTGCGCTGCAAGAAAACGTTTCAGAAAACCTGAAATTGCAATTCCACAAACTTTGTGCGGATAATGCAGCAGCAGGAGCATCCATTCACCTCATTCGTCCTTGGAGTCCTTGTCAGGAGAGCGCTGTTCGGACTTGACAGACTTTTCGGGAGAGCGTGAGATCGACTTGCGCTTCTCCAAGCTTTTGCCTCGGCTGGCAGAGCGAGACTTGCTGCGATTTCGGGAACGGCTACGGGAGCGGGACTTGGACTTAGACTTGGACTTTGATTTCGACTTCGACAGCGTGCGAGAACGCGGGGATCGAGAACGGGACGTAGACTTTGATTTAGATTTGGACCTGGACTTTGATCTCGGTGACCTGGAACGAGACCTCGAGCGGGATCGAGAACGGGATCGAGGAGATCTGGAACGGCTTCGGCTTCGACTCGAGCGAGAATGAGACCTAGACCTAAACCAAAGAAAAACAAAATTATGTTACAAATCGAGAAACCCACTTAAAATTTAGCAAAATAACAAAAAAGAATTGCACAAAACAGTTTACCTTCTCCTGCTGGACGATTTGTTCGATTTATCCTCAATCAACTTAATTCGACGGCCATTAAGCTCAGTATCACTAAGCTTTTCGATGGCATTTTTCATGTCGGTGTATGTGGCAAATTCCACAACACTGAAAAATAAATACAAGCAAACGTTACAACATCGCAAAACGTACGAGCACGAGCACATGCAGGTGATAATAACACCAATGGAGCATACCCTTCATTGCGATGAGTCTTGTGAGCATCAGCATACGTGACTTCTCCAGCCTGTCGCATATAATCTTTCAAATCCTTTCCAGGAAAAGGAAAAGCAATAAAAGAAGGATTAAAATTTGGCACACAAAAATGGACACTTAATTGCTTCCTACATAGCCTATCAGAAGTGCTGACACCAGTCAATTGTACCACTAGCTCAACGAAAATATTATTGTGGACCATTTTGCTAAGTCGCTAATGAAACTTTTTAGTGTAACTCGCTGGATGAAACTGCCGGGAAAACTAGTTTGCCAGAAGTGGGGACTTCCAAAATGGCCCATTTGGCTCTGCTATTAAATTCCCTAACATAATAACAATGCAATTGAATTATAAATGAAAGAAACTAGTAATAGGAGTTAATAATTGGTCGACGATTCCGCAGTCTAGATTATGTGTATTTATCGATCAGTTCACTTTTACCTGTTCTGTCCAGCTCAACAGCAATATAAAATAAGCTAAAAACAAGAGAATCGTTTCAAAGGTTTAGCGTTTCCATAACATCCTCGAAGACGCTTCAGAAGGGGTAAATTTTGCTTAATTCAACTTACTTTTATTACAATCCCAAATAGTGAGATGCAATTATTCCCACCAACTCTTTACCACCCAGATTTAAAACAAAAGGGCCAAACTAAATAAAAAATTAAAACAGCAGAGTGCTTACTGATCAGTTACAACCCCATCCCCATTAAATTCAGAAAAATATAAAAATCTGTAAATACTAACTGAACATTGATAGCATCAAGTAATAACTTTCAGTCAGAAATAAAATTAACTGTTTAAATGCTTGCTATAGTGCACAATAATAAGCTGTTAGTCAACATTAAGCTTTTTTCTTCAAATTTGTGTTTAAGAAAAACTAAAATTTGGCTTTCGCAATAATTGAAACCCGATTAAAATTGCATAACCGAAATAGTTGCACCAAAATATTTTTTTAAACGTGTTACATAATTTTTTTTCGACGCTTCCCAGATCAGTAAACGCCTCAATGCCTGTCCAGGTCAAGCCCTTTCATCTCACCCATTAAACACATAAACGAGCCTAGCTTTACTATGCCACAACTGAATTATAGAAACAAAGACTGTGCAGATAGACAAGAGTTTGTAGCCGATGGCAGAATTACCTTCGGTATTAGTTCTTATTGCTTAACGCCAGATTGACCCAAGTGACCAGTATTCGGAATGTGGATGTGCGGGGAAGTAGGATCGCCAATTTCACAATCGCCCACTTTGTCCTGTCCTAACCCTCTCACATGGTTCGGCTCAAGACCAGCCAGACAAGTAGCACCTCAACTTTTGGATTGGGAATGGATGTCCTCTGATGAGACGCAATGGGGGCGATGCAGGAATCGTCCCGCTGGGATGACAAATTGTCACCAAGCGGGATTTGTGCTCGGAGGCCAACTCGCCAGATTCGCTCAGACACCAAACGACCACCAGAGAACGTGACAAGAGTAGTGGTTGCCAGTGGTTCTGTAACTGGGAAATTATTTTGAAGATGCACGAAAGGCAGGCTCTTCACTCCCTCATCGCTCAAAAACGCCACCGTGACCCTGCCGCGCTAGGCCGGGGGGCTCGACCGCCCCCCTCATGACACCGTCTCGCTCGCTCGCCCGCCCCAAGATTCTGTCAAATGGCAGTCGCCTGACACCTCTGAGACTTCAAACACCCTCAACACCTCAAAACGTCATCTCTGACCAGGGTTGCCAAGTTTGGCATCTTTCATGGAAAAGAACATGTCAAGCAACAAATTCACGAACCAAGAAGCAATCACATGGGGACAGCCATATCTACTTTTAAATTTCTTTACAAACGCTTTTAAAAAAAATCTAGTGAAAAGCCTGCTTAGCACAAACAAAAGACTAATGTTTACCCACACTATAATAACTGTTTAAAAAATAATAATAATAATACTTTTAAAACCCAAAGTTGAAATGATAGAAATGGTAGTCGCTACAAATTGTGCATTTAAAAAAAAAAAAAAAAAAAAAAACTCCCTTTAGTTTTTTGACTGTCCCCATGAGTTATAGCTGTAAGAATAACAAAGGTAATCCCCGAATGTATAAGACGAAACAAAAGTGCTTAGGTGTTTACCTGCCAACTAACACGGCTGGAAAGGTTCTCCACAATCAGCCTGTACTCTGTTCGAGTCGGCGGTCCATATCTAAAACACAGAACAATGCATTAAATTGCGATCATGTTTCATAGATCGCTAATCAAATCAATTGGAAAATAATCATGCTACAAGCATTCAGAACGGTGCAGAAAATGTTCTAGGTGGCCCCTATTTTCCGTTGCACAAAGAAAATTACATTTGTTTGAATAGTTGAATTAATTGAAACACTTTGTCGCCCAGCTCATAAATGGCAAGTAAAAAAATACAAGTCAACCCACAATATACAATCAATCAATTACATAAAAATTATTAAGTTGGGAGACAAAACAATTTTTAACAACCACCAAAACAGATGTAACTTATTAAATTTAGACGTTCACTTGCTCCAAAAACTTATGTTAGCAAAACTAATTAATTATTAGACAAACCTGGACTTCGAATCATGATCAGAATTGGCGTAACTAGAAAAGACAAGGAATTTGGCTGGCTTAAAAAATTATCCATTCAACCTTGGCAGGCATAACAAAAGTGTCTGGATTGGGAGGGCACACACATAAGCTAACTCAAATCAAAAAAAATTTCTACAACATTCTGAGCACAGAATCATGAAATTTCTAATTGAAACTGATTATTAATCTATGGGTTGCCCATACATCAAATTCACAAAGTATCTCCCACTGTCACCCCCCTTTGAATGCCAACATCAAAGGGCACACGGCACATGTTCTCTGAACTATTTTCGGGAGTTAAACAAAAATGTGTGCAAGAAAACTGCAAATAAATATTTCTAGCCACCCAAGGTATCCTTGCGTTTATTAAACTTTACTTATGAGACATGTTCACTCTTTTAGAATTTGTTCTTATTCAAATATGCCAAAGCAGCTACGTATAACAATTTCGCAAAACCCCCTCCCAGTTCTGTTAATTGGGCATAACTTTTGCAATATAAACTAGCTTACTTTGCAAGGACAACTTTTGGGTCAATTTACATAACACAACTGCAATCAATCTACTATTTTAAATCATACTTTCAATGGATATTTTTACAAGTTCAGACTTCAGACAAGTTCATAAAACAATCAGTTAAAAAACACATTTTCTTCATTTCACAATTTGTCATGCATTTCTAGAAATTTACTGTGACAAAATACTAATATCTAGCTTTTTGGGGCATCTCATCTTAAATTATTTAATCTACATTATCTCCATACAGGACCTTAGTGGTAATAGACATGCGCCGTTTTTTACAAACGTGTAGTTTAAAAAAAATTATTGGATAAAAAAAAGGATTGGTCGAATATACCCATGCAAATAACCTGCCCAAAATAAGACCCAATGCAAATATTTGGGCCTAGAATTAATAGAGGGTCTTTTACTTGGAAATTGGACCCCATGTCCAACTGATTCTGATGAGATAATTTAATGCTGACGACCATGCAAAAAAAGTTTGCATTGAAGGCAGCCAAACAAGCCATTGTTGGAACCATAACTAAGTGCTCAGAATTAACTACACAAGTCCCAAATGCCGCATGCCCTTTAATAATCACAAACAAGACTGCAACCGTTGCAAAAATGATGGGGAAGTTGCTTAGCTGAAAGCGCTGCAAGAATTTCCCGCCCATCCTACCCACCACCAATAATCCTAACGAGTAAAAAACCCAGGCCAACTCTTACTTGTCACGAGCCACACGCCTCCGCGGAGGAGGAGCACGGGGAGCTCTACTACTTCTCCCCCGCCAGAGGTCACTTCCGTGAGGACTTCCGCGAGCATGTTCTACAGACACTCTGAAAGACAGGGTAGGAGAAGTGAGGCTAAGGAGTAATTTTTACAATATCTTACTTTTCGGTCCAGCTGGAACGGGAACGGCGACGAACAGCACTAACACCATTCCCTCTGCGAGCTGTTCCGCGGGCACGCGCTACTATTATTCTAGTCAAAAGAAAAGAAGCGGAAAATATGGTTAACCCCACATATGCCCGCTCTTTTTATTTATATTTATATAATATGCAAACGTATTGTAAATTTACAACAAACTAGATTTTGGAAAACAAAACGTTTAATGTGGAGTCTGGTTTTTCGCCACAAAAGGATAAAAATTCGGTTCAACTATAAATAATAGGCTAGAACAAGCTTGCAGAAGGAAAAGTTAATGTCATCACCATCACAAGAATACTGTTCAAAACAGTTCATGGGTCAAAAAATAAAGAATAATAGATAAGAATTTAGGCTGCAATATGCAATCAAAATTCTTCCAACAGCTTTCAATAGGCCCTATTGATAGCCATTGGTTCTCTGCATTTACAAAAACAGGAAACCATAAAAAAAACTCTGGTTTTCTCACCTTGAAATAACTAATGTTAAGCAAGAGACAATTATCATTAATATTTGTAAACTAGTAGGTCATTATTAAATTATCCATCTTGTTAAATATAAACTTATATGCACCTAAATTTTATTTTTATTAAGAATTTCTAGTACTTTCAAAAGTAAAAACTTGATATCAATTAGTAACTAAATTATAGGCTACACTATAGCCCAACTACTGCTGTAGATTGAACCATGTCAAGCATGGCCATTTTCATAATCTTATATGCACAATACACACATCACATGTACTAACTAACTTCCCTCTAAAGAAAAGCTTCTCAAACTAATCAACTTACTATAGTTTAGATACCAAATAATACAATTAAAATTAACACTAGCAGAGTTTTATGGTTCCTATAGCTTCCCCCCATTACTTTAAAAAATGACACCATAAAGCCGTACCGTTACAAGCTGGTCACCATACCAAATCTGTTGCAAATTTACAATAGGAAATTTATTACAAACCTTTCACCAAGCAATTCTTTGCCGTTAAGTTCATACACTGCATCATCGGCATCTCTGTAGTCATCAAATTCCTATTTGAAGAGAAAGAAACAAATACAAGAATTTTTATTCACAATCAATTTATTTATGTACACAAGATTTACTCTTTTTTTAGTTCGATACATACCACAAATCCAAAGCCATTCTTCAACAGAATTTCTCGTATCCTTCCATAACCCTTGAAGAATTTTTCCAGATCTCGTTCACGCACGTCGTAAGGCAATCGCCCAATGTAAACTCTTGTACCCATGCTAAAAGGGAAAAAAAATAGAAAACAAGGTCAGGAAAAATTGTATGACCTTAAGATAAATTTCAAATTGAATAACATTGCTCAACAGTTCTCTGGTGCTAGTTAAATATGGCACAAGTTTTACATCCAAACATTAAAGCTGTGCAAGTAGTCCGATGAAATAGAATCCATAACATATCAAGCATAATTTACTAACAAAAAACTGCAAAGTCGATTACTATGAGCTGTTTGCCAGTTTGAAAACTTTGTGCTTCGACCCATTTCACTTGAGATTGTTTCAGGTCATTTTAGCAAGTATACTAAATGCATTGAATGCTTGCCAAAATGCATTAATTACAGTTAATTAGGTGTTCTGTGCACAATGCATAAAAAAGGTAATTGATATTGACGTTTGAGAAACAAAAGCACTCTACAGAAATAAATATCGTTGTGTGTTAAAAGAACCATGTTACCTTTACTTGCTAAAAAAAATTAGGGATGACCAAAATATTTTGACTACAACAAAAACTATAGAAATAATGAACAGTTTACAGATCACAACGGTATCATCTATGTTTGAATGATTATAACGTGTTTTTTTTTGTAGATAATTAAACCCTTCGATAGTTGAGTAAAAAAATAAGGCACCTAGTCCAGCGAACAATCAATTTTTGATAACAGCTGCTTAAAATTAGATTCCAAAAAATGTTATCACGCCATATGGAAATTAGGTGACGTCAAAAATGAACACTCATTCTCTATTATTAATAGTTATATTGTTACGAAATATATTTGACGACAGTCAAGATTTTAACTATTGTTAGAAAACTGATTTAACAAATGGTCCTGCTATACTCTTGTGTTGACGTGTTATATAATTATATAACCGGAGACTAAATTTCGTATCATAAAACGCCCTCGACCCATTTTTAGTGTTAGGTTATATAAGATTCCTTAATTATCTTTACATTACTATTCATTTATTACGCACCGTAGCTTTGAATTTTAAACAGGCTTTTTCAAAATTTAAGTACCATAAACCGTGGATACTTTGGGGGTTAATTTCTTGGAATTCTGACAAAATGTTTTATAACTACCACCCGAAACTGACTAGTCAAATAGAATCAACCCTCCTCTTTCATACTATGGCATTTTTACTAACAGATTAACAAACAGGTGCAGAGATATTTTCATCAATTTCTGTTTAAAAATCCCCAATTATGTTGAGTAAATTTGGGCCATACATTTTTTAAAGTACATCCCTTGTGGAAAAATTATAGTGGGCATATTATGCAATAGTGTGTCTCATATATGACCAATCAAAATTGTACAAACACAAGTTTTGGTCATTTCCAAATTCCCTGGTCATTCTGGACGTTGTCTATAGTTTTACGTAAAAATTATTGATATTAACATGAATAATACTCAAGGCATATATGAATCTCTAAATTCACCATGTTTTGGCAAAAGTAGTTATTTGGTTTCTTCCATACTACAGTAGAACCTGCCTAAAAGCATTCTGTGTAAATTAATAACCTGTGTAAAAGCATAAAATGTGCCAGTCCCAACATGAGCACCATGTATAAATGAACCCGATTTAACGCACATTTTTCACCAAACTCCAAGAGTATTCTTTTAGACAGGTTCTATTGTCGATTAAAGTTTGACGACTGTTGCAAAAACACAAAACAGGTGTGCGGAATTTAGAATATTGACAAGTCGCCACAATATGGCTGAAAAGTTTTCTCCAACAGGCTGAAAAAATCCCATTATAACCCGCTTAAGACATTCCTATTGGGCAAAACTGACTGGCACAAAGTAGCCATTTTACAGTATTACACATGCTTCAACTTTAAAATCACGTGGCTACACATTTTTTCATTGTAAAGCACAGCAATGCACTAAGCAGGCTTCCATAAAAGTAAAGATGTTCACATATAGTAGAAAAATTTAGCTTTTATATGATATCATGGAGTAAATTAAAATGGAACAGAGCTGGCAAACATGGTCATTTGGTTTGGGATAGGAAGTAGGCTTTTTTCAACCAAACCAGACCTACACGTGTCAAACTTTTGTTGATGCAGTTGTATTCTAGAAATGTGCTGGAACGTTAACGATGACTATGATGCACCCCTAACATTTTTTTCAACGAACAAGTTAATCTCTACAAACTACTGCTTGCTATTGAAATGATTTGAGTATTTTGGCAATTTCAGGCAAGAACCTGCCATACTTTTGGTTCACAAAACCACAAAGATTTTTGTTTGCAAGCCATATGTTTGGGCCTCAAATTTGTGGTAGCTGGTTTGATGCCAAAACAACACTTTTTCAACCCAATTATTGTATAAGTTATCCGGACATAATATTTTAAAAAAGCGTTTAATCCTCCCCCATTACGTTTAGATGCCTCCTACTGATTTTTTTTTTTACAACTAGTTTGCTACTATGTCAAGCTTCACCTGTAGCCATTTCAATCCTAATACTAGTATCCTAATAATAAGAACAATAGTACGTGTTACATTACAACAACAAAAGACACAATGAAAAACTGTTTACTTAGCCCTACTTTTAAGACGATCACGTGTTCTTGAACATGAATCGTGAATTCAGATATTCGAAATAAAAATACTGTCTTACAAATAAACTTGTACACTTAAAACGTTTTCCGCAGTTTTAGAAATGGAACAATAACTTTGAAATGAAATTCCATTGTGGTTTACGCATTTGATAATTTAGGCCTATCAAACCCACGCGTCATTGCGGATGGCCACAATTAGCCTTAAATATTGTTCACTTATCCAGATAAAAAAGTCGTATAGCAACGCAACTAAACATGCACTTCAGTTGAAAACATAACTAATGATCAAAATTGATATGCAATTGCAAATTAGAATATATTTACATTCGATTATGGAAAAAATAAAAATTGCAAATGGCGAAAGAACAACGGAAAACGCCGCCAACGAAAAGCGGACCAAAACGCAAGTTCCGCGGCCAATAAACAAAAAAAAACGTGTCGCTAAATCTAATGCATGCAAGTGAAATAAGTAGATTACATTACCTGAGTTGGGTATGCGTTAAAATATAAAACTATATCTTCGGCAGTTTTCAGGAACAAGCAGCAACAAAGAAGAAACACCTCTATATACTTGCGCTACGTAGAATAATGCTACGGGGACCTCGCAAATTAAAGACACGGGCCCGACGTCATACGCGGGAAAAATATCACGTGATAACGAGAAAGGGACATCCATAAAATATACTAACGGCGCTTCAACACACAGCTCTGGCAATCTGTGCTGATCAATGGCTGAAGTTGACAAAGCACTGGGCTTTGCGAAAATATTGCTATTGGTGAATCATCGATAGTAATTTAATTTATGGGGCAATTAATGACGAAGTGACATGTGATTAGGCGTGAATGTCATTAGCAGCAGTCTAAGTTCGTGTGGAGTAGCTCTTCGGAATTCTATATTATTGTGTTTTTTTCTTATTGGAGACGCAAACTTCGCCGACAAATTAACAATGTCTCGTTTAATTGATTCGCCAATCGAATTCCCGGTAAGCAAACGTTACTTCGTAATTATTATGCGCAATTAATTTGATTGCGTGTGTGTATACATTATATCAATTTGTTTCAGCTTATGCCACTAAAAGTAAAGATACCTGGAGGTCCTAAAGTGGGACTGATAATTCGCATTCAAGGGAGTATATCTCATCATGCCAAAAGGTATGGTTGGCTTAAAATTTGTTTACATTGTATTTTACCAATGAGGACATCTATGCGAAAATTATATGCAGTAATGCGAGGCCATACAAGTTCAACTTTCAGAAATACGTTCCTGGCACTCAGCTACTAGGTATACGCCCACTTTTATGAATGTTTAGTTATGTGGTGATGATCTTAATTTTTGATAACAACTCTAGCAACCACAATACACATATGTTGCAACATTTTGCAGCCAAACTTTTAGTAATATAAATTTAACATAATCACTTTCTAAAGATGTCTACATGTAATGTTGATCAGAAAAGAAATCATAATTAAGAAAACTGTAAAATTAATAGGGAAAAATGTATTTCAACACCAGCCATCAATTCATTTGTAAGCAAAACAGTATTGTTTTTGCAATGATTTATTAATGAATACATGGTTTATTAAGTTTTGTGTAATTTCTGTGTCCATTAATTCTCCTTGATGATCAATTCCTGTGATTTTGTTGCTGCCTGTTGTTTGTCCCTCACCGTATATAAATATACATACATAGTTTATGCAGTGTTAACTGCTTTCAAGGTAATTCTATATAGGAGCAGCATTCTTTGTTTAAACTGTATTGTCCAAACTTTGTCTCATTTCAAATTTGAATTTTAGCAGTATATATAGCTATTAGGGGAAGCATGAAAGAACCTTGTTTTTTCATAAATTCACACTATGCAGAGTTAGTAGTTTTGAAATATCACACAGGTTTGAGTTAAACCTTGCCAAAGTGGTTAATATCTTGCCACCTGGGCAATCGGACCTGGCCTTCCACTTTAATCCTCGACTCGACCATGGTTACGTTGCCAGAAACACGCTAACGAATGGCGAATGGGGGCCTGAGGAAAACTCGGACCCTTCTCATGTTCCCTTCACAAGGAACAAGCCCTTTGAAATTATGGTGCTGATCGAACCTCATCAGTACAAGGTACTTGGCCATGAGCATTTTGAGAACCATCACCCAAATGTATAAGCTGTGTGTGTGCTATAGTCTCTTCTTTTTTAGGTCGCTGTAGATGGCATGCACTTCTTAGAGTATAATCACAGGGTGCCATTCATCGAAGCCAGCACATTGCAAGTGATGGGTGATGTGGAAATATTTAAAGTTGAATTTTTGGATTCTCAGGTATGTTATAAGCTGTTATGTTGTTGGGAAAACAATTTCAATTGAGTTTTGTTCAATTTAACTATTATTTTCATTATTTCATTAAGAAATTAAATTAGTTAGCCACATAGATCATGAATTCAGATCCTTATATTGTTATTAGGGCGATGCCATATAAATGTAATAAATGCTTTTACAAGGGGGTTAACATATCAACGAAACAAACTGTTCAAATTTAATGCTAGAGTAAACCATAAACATTAATATCACTGTTATTTGCATTTATTTAGGCATCTGGGCCATCACCTGTTGTTGGTTTTGAAGGTTTGGAAGCAGCAGCGATTCAACCTCAGGAGATTTTGAATCCAGTAAGGATTGCGGATTATATTTCTTGGCTTACATGCTTTGATAAAACAAGTTTATCTATCTAGGAAAATGAAACTACTATCATAAAATGTCGATACTTTGGGCCATGTGTTTCCATGAAATTGTTTAATTATTATGATCCAAAATTTACCAGATCAAATAGATTACACTTTCCTCTTTACAAATATGGCCACGTTTCTACTCTCCGATTAACAGCTACAGGGATATTCCCATCAATTTCTGTACAAAAGTTATCCCCTCATGTTGGATAAGTTTAGGATGGTACTTTTCCAAGGAATCCTGTTTGAAAAACGTATATAGATCTATTTGATTCTGAATAATTCTGAAATTAATATCCCCAAAACATGAATATTGTTATGTTCATGATAAAAGTTGCCAGCTGCTTTAAACCTTTCTTAGTGAAAAAATGAAACAAAAAAGCACTTTGGTGGCTCCCATTGGGTGGTATCCACATTTTATGATAATAGTATCATTAGAATGTTTTTATAATAAATAAAAATCAATGCAAATGATTTCTAGTTCATAAATCAACTCATAGACTGTAGTGCATGACCCCATGGTTTCACTCTACATTAACGTGTAAAATACCCAAGTAAGCATTATCAGAAAAAAATGGCAAACTGAAATCAGAATCGTACTCACCGTTAAAAACCCGTTAGGCTCCTAACCCAGTAGTCAGTACTTTCAGTTCAGTGAAGTTGATCATTATGTTTTAGCCAATGCCATTCCGCCAATTGATCCCCTACGAAATGACTCCAGGGAAAACTATCCTTATCACAGCCCGGCCAAAACCTTATTCCACGAGGTAAATCATGCTTCGGTATCTTTGGATGGTACATTTATCACGTTCACTAATTTGCCGTTGTTTTGCTTTCAAACATAGATTTAGCATAAATCTGGAAAACGATGGAAACCACAGCAGCAACATTTGCTTCCATTTTAATCCCCGATTCGGTGGACGGGGTGACGAATCCAAGGCTGTGGTTGTGAGGAACAGCTGCGAGAATGGTGTTTGGGGGTTAGAGGAACGGGAAACTCCGTTCTTTCCATTTAACCATGGATTCAACTTCGACTTGACGATCCTGTGCGAAGTGCTGGACTTCCTAGTGGCTGTGAATGGCCAACATTTGATTTCCTACAAACACCGTCAACCCTATGAGATAGTAAACACTTTAAGCATTGCTGGCGATGTCGATCTAGTCTGTATCAGATTCCAGTAATGTTACCAGATGCATTTTAATAATGCTTAGGAATGCTCATTAAATTCTATATCTATAGCTTTCAAGTCCAAACTAAAAAGATCAGGGAATATGCAGTAGATGTTTTTCTTTTTTTTGTAGAATCTGGCACTTTTTAGGGCAGTCATTACTCTGTGATAAGAATTATTGGAAATTATGCACAATTAATATTTTTCTAACTTCTCTAAGAATATCTGTGTTATTTGAAAACTGCCAGTACTTTTTTCAAACTTGCTGCTCTGAATCATCATATTGTATGCACTTACAAATATATTGTTTTGCAATAAAGAGGTTTTGAATGGTTACTTCAATGAAATTATACATCTTTGAAAACAAGAAAATACCATTTTAATTTAAAATAAGTTAATGGGAAAACAAGACTGCCATCAGCAGAATGAATAGTCTTGGTCTACGAGGGAGGCTTGGCGATTCGCCAATATAGAAAATAGCACAGGTCTAAAACACCAACCCAAACCTGAGTTATAGCGAGAGACGACTGCACTACCAAGTGTTGCACCAACAGACAATCTGCCTAAAAATACTGGCAGGAAGATTACTTCTAGATTGATGGACAACACTTTATTTACCAATTCGATATTCACTAAGCTACAGTATTTGTTGAAAAACTAAATAATCTTCATTTTTCAGCATGTTTTCAGAAATTACCAATAACATGAATCTATGACAGAAATGTCAATATTCAACAAGATATTTCTTTGAAAGACATTCAGAATATAATGTATATTGCACTGAAAGGCAGGATGGAGAATCTAAGGCAAAACAAGAGGTCACGCATTTGAAAGAATAATAGAAAATAACTGTCTTTGGGTCTTTAAACTCCAACAAATCAACCAACCGACCAATACAAAAAAAGAGATCACATGCACAATTTGGATATACGAAAATGGCGGTGATGCCACTCAGGGCCGGCGCCAGCCTATGGTAGTATAGGTAGTAACTACCCACTCAAAGAATTCCAGAGTGGGTAATTACACACTAGGAAACGGTGGAGATCGGAGCAAGGGGGGGGGAAATCTTTATCTTACTAAGTTACTACCCACTCGGGCTGAACGTGTGGTGCCGGCCCTGATGCCACTGAAAACAAGATGGAATTATGCAAAGCATCCAAACTTGATTTTGTTGTTGGTTGATTATTCATAATAATTGCTACTCCATAACCAACGTTTAACGAAAATTATGCAAGCTAATACTTTGAGTTTATAATTTGTTTTCACAGATCTAAGTTAATCAGAACATTGCTCACGATTAATTTATTAACGAGAAGTATTACGATAAAAAAATGGGACACGTTAATTTTGAAAGTCCTCCTATTTTCCTCAGCACAAAAGTTTAGCATCCTTATTTGGCTTATTGGTATCTTTTCAATAGGTAGATTCATTGAGAATTTTCTTAAAATTAGCCAAATTTCGGTTCCCAAAATATATTCTCTAAATCTTATTGGATATATCATGAATAGTAATATCATGAATTTAAGGTCTGTAAAATCTTGGCCATAACAATTTGTAAATAATTATGATAGGAACGCATATTTCCTATCAAATAATACATAATGTTATTAAATAATTAAGAAATAACTTTTAAAAAGTCATTTTAGATATACCGAAAGTTTGTGAATTTTTTACTCTTTTGCTCTTCAATGTTTTTCCGAATAGGGCGGATAACTGATGCATTTTGCTTATTACTTTAAAAAATATAAGAATTTCCATAGCCGTATACTGTTTCCTTCCTAACGTGTTGTAATTTTATGGATGGGCAATTAAACAAACTTAAAATATTTGAAAAAAATAAAATTAAAGTAAAGTAAAACAAAAAAAATGCTTCGCATACATATTTTATAAAGCACAAAGGTGTCTTAACAATCCACTAACAAAAAAAATATATGAAAATATATACTAAACCTTAATTTTAAAAGAAGAAAAAAACTGCAAATTCAGTTTCGGACTGCAAAATTTGCAACATTTTAAGAGAACCAATTGCCGCAACCCGATTTGGCGATTTGGAAGGATTCACAGTGCGTGGAGTGGGGAGATTACCGGTGGGACAGTTAGTTATATGCTATGATAAAACTAAATAATGAGATATAGCAAGTTCGATTTTCAGACCCCCATCGCAGTGAACTTAAGTGCACAACTAGTATGAGATTACTTGGCGGCTTCATCGGTGATTGGCTCGTGAGGAGCTGGCAGTTTATCCCAGGTTGGCTCGACGCCCCAGATCTGTCTTGCATATTCAGCAATTGTGCGGTCGCTTGAGAATTTCCCTGAAGCGGCAATGTTTTTGATCGCAATTTTTGCCCATTCGGTTGGATTCTGCAATGAAAAGAGCATATGTGTAAAATAATGTTTTTTCTCTGGGTCTGTCATGAAGGGTCCTGACGATATCGTGATGTAATAAAATTGTGTTCTATCGCACAATTCTCAATAAATAAATAAAATGAATAATTCTAGCTTAGCAAAACTACAAACTGCAGATTGGAAAATTAATTTACCACAAATGAATTCATTCATTTCATTAGACAAGTTACCATTTCGTCCATTTGACGGGTTTACAACTTATTATTTAACAACTAAAACAGAACTTACCGTGTAGAGCTTGCTGACTTTGTCTTGGCACTGAATGTAGGCTTCGTAGTCTGCCAGAAGATAAAACCTGAAATTGATAAGAAGTCAAGTCAATGGTCCGATAATGATTATTTAAAAGTACTGTATAAAGGCTCGTCATTTGCTCCATCGAAAAACGTACAACTACGGAACTTATAAAGATCTACTACGTTTCATACGCAACATGATGGAGAAATTATCAATAATTAGTTGAAATCATTAACATTCCCAAAGCCCCAGAAAGGCACATATACTTAGGATTGATGTCAATCCTAACATCCTTAAAACAACAATTCCTCACCTATCATGGTTCAGTAGAACATTGGCAATATCTTTAAAAAGATTTGGGTCCTGTGGGCTGAAGAAGCCATTCTGAATCTGATCAATGCACTGCTTCAATTCAGGAATACGGTTATAATAATCATAGGCATTGTATCTGAAAATGTATCCTGATTTTAGTGACAAATCAAGCAGGCTTCGAAAAAACGTGAAATGGGACATAAAAAAATACCCTTTTTTCTTCAGCGCCTCCACATCATCCACCTTCATACCAAAGATGAAGATATTGTCAGGACCCACTTCTTCCAACATTTCAACGTTAGCTCCATCCAAGGTACCAATGGTTAGTGCTCCATTCAACTAAAATAAACAGATAAATAGTTTTTAGAGTAATTACTACAGCATTTATCGCCTATGCACAAATGATCGATGCACACAGAACTGCCTAATTTTTTTATCAGGGATTGTTCCCAGCATTTCACAACCCATTTAATTAACTGCATGTTTATAAATGTGAAAACAGTAAGAAATTGTAATAATTAAGTTACGTATACACTTACCATGAACTTCATGTTCCCTGTGCCAGAAGCCTCTGTGCCTGCTGTTGAAATCTGCTCGCTGAGATCAGCAGCTGGGATGATCTTTTCGGCTAATGTAACGCGATAATTCTCCAGGTAGATCACCTTTAGCTTATCACCAACAATGGGGTCATTATTCACCAATCTTCCTACAGCACAGATGAGACGGATAATGTTTTTGGCCATATGATACCCAGGGGCAGCCTACATTCAAGAAAAATTCAAAAGAAATTAATCAAGGGTAATCAAGTCTTATGATTTCTTCTTTCATACACACATTTTCGAACAAGGTTACACATTGAAAAAAAAAACTAACTGGCTTCAATTTAAATGTTCGCCCAACTGTTGTTCAGGTGAAATGAAAGGGTTAATGAAATTTAGGCATATAATTAATCTCATCAAATCATTGAAATAAAGGTATGTGGCGTAATTTCCAAAAGATAAGAACTTGTATTTTAATTTTGCTATGTGTCTACTCCAGTATGAAATATTAACGCTCTGAAGTTAAGCCACATAAAACTAGTTTAAATTGACCAATTCTAAAAATATGTAAAATCCATTAGTAAAACAGTTTTTAAGCCAAATAATATGCATCTTGGAAATAGAAAACTGTTTTACCAAAATCCTTTTATATTAATATATATATATATATATATTTTAGAAAACTAACATAAAAAGCTCACCTTGCCACCAATCATAATTGTCCTTGGTACAAATGGAGCACTGGGATTTTTCTTGATGCGATTGTACAGAGTAATAATGTGCAAGCAATTCAACAGTTGGCGTTTATATTCATGAATACGCTTCACTTGAATGTCGTACATGGAGGCAGGATTAATGGTAACTCCATAATCTTGCTTGATGAGGTTGGCCAATTTCAGCTTGTTTTCTTGTTTCACGCCTTGAACTATACGGTTAAACCCTGGATCCGTACACAGCTTGTCCAGTTTGCGCAACTCCTCCAAATGGTTAACCCACGCATCTCCAATTTTCTAGCATTTGCAAAAATATACATTGTAATTGTAAATCAAAACTTCGGTCCTTGCAATGTTCCTAGCCATAATCATAATCACAATTCATTAACTGATTTTATTAAGAATACAAGGAGCAAATGTAAAACATGTCAAAATGGAAGCAAATCTACCTATCGGGAACTTTATTTGCACAGTATCTCATATTAAATGGCAAAGCCGTATAAGCGTAAAAATAATAAAATATACCTCTGTGACAGCATCTGCCAAACTGGGATTGCATAACAGTAGCCAACGGCGAGGGGTGATGCCATTGGTCTTGTTCTGGAATTTCTCTGGCATCATGTCATAGAAATCTTTAAAGCTGTTTAAAATGATATAAAACATCATTTTACATGATTGATTTCTGCTAAGTCTGCAAGTTTGTTGCAAGTCTTTGCAATTCTGTGCAGTCATAATGGAATGCAGAAGTTTTTGGAAACATTTTGTAGTCGAACAAAAAAGCACACAAATATTTTCTGATTTTTTTCATAAATAATCATTAATGATATTGATAACTGTGCAGTTTTTACTATGATCTGAACACCAAAATGTGACAATAAACATAAAATTATAACAGGATTTATTTTTTGGAGGTAATATCCCATTAGATGTGTAAAAATACTTGCAAATGAGTTTATTTTTCACAAGTTTTCTAAATTGATAACCTTAAAACAGCAATAAAATTTAACTAAGTCACTTACATGTCATTCTTAATGATCTCAGAATGGATTGCAGCTACACCATTTACAGCATGAGATCCAACAATTGAAAGGAAGGCCATGTTTACTCTTTTGTCGCCTTCCTCTTCAATCAGGGACATGCGGCGCATGCGATCCAAATCTCCAGGCCACTTGAACTGCACTTGCTGAAATGAAAGAGGAGAATGTTACCCATTTCGGCACAATAAAGATGAAACAAGTCATCATTCCATATTTTGCATCTACAACCTTGCATTTGTAATTAAAGCCGCAAATATTTGCTTATTTTCAACACAGGCAATTTAATGCAGCTTGTGTTATTATCACAAACTTACAAAATGCTAAACTAGGTTTATACCTGAAGATGATGATGATTAATGTCATAAATGATTTGCAAGTGCCTTGGCAAAATGTGTTGGAGCATGGAAGTCGGCCAACGTTCTAATGCTTCGGGGAGAACTGTGTGGTTGGTATAAGCGCACGTTTTGATGGTAATCTCAAGAGCCTTCTCGAAGGTCAGACCCTCCATATCAATCAACACACGCATAAGCTCAGGAATAGCGAGAGATGGATGAGTATCATTCAACTGTATTGCCACCTAAAATAATAAAACAAAACATTTAAAAAAATCCTATGCCGAAATATCGATTTGGTTCTACACACTATTTTCAGTACATTACAACAGAAAAATACTTCTAGAAAATTTACAGATTTAGATTTTTATACATTAGAATCCCTTCCTAAATGAAAAAATCGAAAGCTGGCAAAATTACCTTTTCAGGAAATTGATCAAAAGATTTGCGAATGGCATCACGGCAGCCAAACTTAGAAGATTTGAATCTGCGAATAATATCTTGGAGAGTGGCAGCCACTAAGAAATATTCCTGTTTCAGCCGAAGTTCCTTGCCTTCGAAGAACTGTAAAAGTGCATTTGGTTTACGGTTAGAACTGACTCTGTCAATATTATATATTATATTATATACGTTTATACATAGTACAATCAAATAGTTTCACGGCAAATAAACGATTGGCTCTTACATTATCATTGGGGTAGAGTACACGAGAAATGTTCTCTGCATAATTACGATCAAGAACGGCTTGGATGTAATCACCATCGTTGACTGTAAATTAAAAACAAAGTTTATGAGGATAGCACAATTAAAAATGATCACAATTTTTTTAGTTCAATCCCTGTTCACAACATTTCAAGTTACTGTGCCATTGTTAATTTATTATCATTGAAAAATAATAAACTATTATTAAAATGTGTAGTGATTTTAGTTGTCCACACACCAAATATATGCTTGAAAAGAAAACTTCAACTTGCTGGCACCATTGGAACATTGTTTTAAATCTAATTCCTCAGATATTTAATTATTATATAGATTCTACTGTTAAAAGCAAGTTTAAAATGCAGCCATAAGGTGTTAGCTTATAACTTACAGAATTTCAAATCGAAGCTGTTCGGTGACTTTGCAGACCAAAGCCTCATTGTGTTCACCACATTATTGCCATAGCCAGGCACAGGGCTATCATAAGGCATGGCAAACACAGTCTGAAAATCGATCATCAGGTAAAGTTACGAAGCATCAATACATTTTCAATAACCCCAAATTCCATCAAATTATAAAACGAAACACATTCTCTATAAAGTAGCATATCACCGCAAATCAAACAATTCAAAAAAGTGTCCGGCAAAATAACATATAGCACGCCAGTCAACTGCAGATGCAGGCTGCAAAATTAAGACTGTGGTTATTTGCATGTCCCATGCTGTATACTATTTATGAGGATTGTATAGGGGTGTAAACACTAGGAATAGGAGGTAAGCAAACCGCTAAAAGTCTAGCTAATAATCAAGCTAAGCCAAGGAAAATTATTTATACAAATAAATGAAGTATCGTAAAGTCAACTTTTGCAGTCATTATATAATTATATTTTACGTTAAAATGCTGTGAAACAATTCTTTTTCATCATATTCTGTTTTCAAATTTATCATTTAAATTAATAACAACATTGAGGTTCTTTTAACTTAACAATATATCAACACCTCATATGTCCCCAAAAATCTAGAAAAATCACAATTACGAAATGTAAGACTATGTAAGCTCTCAACAGAATGACTTGAAATTAGTCCAGGGCATGTTGTTGTTGACGAGGTTGAAAAAATGAAATTTGTATAAGTGGGATTTTGAGGTAAAATACCTGAAATTTATGTTACTTGGATGCAAACATGACTTTTGTCCTTGGCTGCAGGCACTATTAAAACGAAAGATTAACTTTCTTTGGCTTAACTCTGCTCTTCCAAAACTGAGATGCGCACGTGCTCATCCACACAAACTGACCCACTGGATTGCTTCCCTCCTACCTGATAATTGACCCATTTAGTCCCTTCTAGATGACCATAGAATGGGACAGGAAGAAGAAATTCGGGGCGAGGAATTTCCCAGGGGTTGCCATAACGTAGCCAGTCGTCCGGCTGCTCCACCTGAACACCAAATGTGCACCCGGATCAGTAACGAACGCAAAAAAATTGATTTCTACACACCTGGGCGTCCACCCATCTGTAGCCCTTATCGCTTTTCTCAACGTGGCCATAGAAATTCACGGGAAGCATATACTCAGGACGAGCTTTTTCCCAAGGATTCCCGAATCGAAGCCAATCGTCTGGTTCTTCAACCTAATACACTGCACATTAGTATAAAACAGGAAAAACAAAGAACATGCAATAATATCCCTACAAAGAATCCTCGAATAACACAGCCTTCCAATCATTCTTATAACATATTGTTTTTTTTAATTAAAAGCATGGATTTAAATACTTTACTTGAACTGCATGCATATTTATAAAAATCTAAAGAATCCATCATGATAAAATTGTTTTAGAATTTACTAATAGCATTTTACTTCATAAAAAATAGGGGAAAAACTTAATAGAAATAAAACTATTATCAAAAGTGAAAAAAGCTAATGAAAATAAGATTGAATGGGTAAAATTTTAATTTATTCTAGATACTATATTGGTAGTTTTGATATCTGCAATTAAGGTGATAAATATCCTCATATCGGAATACAATTTCGTCGTAATGCTCGAAGCAACCTTTTAGTTGGAAAAAATTAATTTTCGAAAAATTCCATTTAGTTAAAAAATTTCTCATCATACAAAATTTTGGGCCATTGCAGATGTAATAAATTTCAGAATATTGCTGTTGAATGCCCTCTATAATAGAGAAACAAGAAATCTGAAAAAGTAATTTGGTAAGCCAGGCTTCCAATAAATATTCTCAGATTCCAAAGTTGCATTCCTTCAGATCAATCTAATTTCTTCAGATATTGTCAACTATTTTCATAAAAATTAAGTTTTATATTAACTCATAATGGGCTTGTTATATTTGTAAAATAACTTCTGATAATGATAAATATCAATATTATAATTCCTGTAAAGAAAACTTATTGTGGGTTTTTGCTAATTTTAAGAGAGTAAAGAGGGTCCTTGAAATTATGTATTTGTGTTTTAAAAAGAGGGGTTAAAGATGTTATTGGGTGTATAGATTAAGCCCTTTCATAACCAACCAAGAAATACTCATGGAGGGTTAAATGCATTCTCAATATTTTATAAGTGTGTACAAAGGGGACCTCGGCAATTCCAAAGTGTGTGCAAAGGGGCCTTGAGACTACAAATGTTGAGAACCTCAGCCCTAACCAGTTTTCATTTATCATGATTGTTCAAAACGGCATAATGTTCCATCATCAATTACAAGTTAAATCTGTTAAACAGTATCATGTTTGGGCTGGGCATCTCTACCCATGAAACGCTGAAAACCCTTAAAAATCAAGATGGTGCATATCATTTACCTGTTCCCCATTACGAATTCTCTGCGCAAAGATACCATATTCATAACGGAGACCATAGCCATATGCAGCCATGCCAAGCGTTGCCATTGAATCCAAGAAGCACGCAGCAAGGCGGCCCAAACCTCCATTGCCCAAACCAGCATCTTCTTCGAGGTCTTCCAGTTCTTCAATGTCTAGGCCGAGCTAAAATACATTTGGAACGTTTTCAGCCTCACGACATTTATAACAATTAAAGAGCAGGATTTAAAAATAATGCATTTAGCTATCACGGCACCTGGTACATAGCCTCGTCACAAGCATTCTGAATGCCAAGGTTAATCATGGTGTTGCTGAGGGACCTTCCCATGTAGTATTCCAGAGACAAGTAGTAGACTCTCTAAAAATAGGTAAAAAGATGCAATTTAGAAACGGAAAACAGGAATGCAGCCTGCATGGCAAATAATAGCAACGAGCAAAACTTTGCTATATTCCCACAGGTTTAAACAGACTAAGCTAACATTACATCCCACTGTTGCCCAAATATAATGTGAACAAATACCGTTTTAAGCCAACATGAATTTCACTCAATTTGAAGATGCCCCAAATTATCGCTTTTTGCTTCTGGACATGAAGATCAATTTGTGAAAGAATTACAAATATGACAGAGTGGATTTGTTTTCTATCAAATCAGGCTACGATAACATTATACAACATTCCCAGGTATTCCAAGTTATAATTTCTTTTTCATTTTTCGAAATTCCGTTTAGTACAGATTTGTAACTTAAAACCAACACCAGACTTTCAAATCACTGAGAAAGTTGTGTAACATACAATCTACAGTGTACTTGATAAAGTTGACAAATCAAAAATAATTTCCAACATAGCAAGGTGTTAACCCGGCATTGTTAGTCATGTTTTGGCAATTTTTGCCAAGTTCATCATTTCACGTTAGAAAACTACATCGAGTCATAAAAAAGTAGAATCCAACAAAAAAAATCAAGATTCAAATTTGTGTTTGTAAAGAAAGGAACATTTAAGAGAGATGGTGCTTCAGAGTTTCTTGCAGAGTAAGCTGGCAGGGACTAAAATAAGGTGTAAATCTGAATAAATTCTAAAATATTTCTTATACAAGTTCACATTCGTCTTCTATAACTATGAGATTGCATTTCAGTATTTGTAGTTATAAGGTTTCATACTGATCCCCTTTACATTCTGCAATATTTTTTTTAACTGCAAGCTTAATTGCAAGAGAAATAATGTATGCATTATCGTGAAGTCATGGGAAATTTTAGGCAATATTTAATATTATGTCCTTGACTGCTGTCTTTTATCTTGTCGGCATTGAAATCAGCATGTTTACTGCTTAAAGGGAAATGGGGATCTACTAGGGAAGATAATAAAAATAAGATGAATTTAATAATATCCTGCAGCAAAACCATACCTAAATAGCTCGTGCGACTTTCCAGAAGCCTATTTTAGAAGAAAAAAATGTGGATAGACTGCAAATTAGATGACTTTACATTTGATAACACAGTATAGTTGCATGTCAATGCATTGTATTATATCAAATATTATTTTCTCAAAACCATACCTGCAATGTGAACTCAAACGAATTATTGAAATTTCCTGCATTACTTGATGTTGTAAAATAAAACCAAAAATCTATCTCCATGCCAGTATGTATTATCTTATTTGGAAGATGATGGAAAACAATGACCCATTTAACAGTTCCCTTCGAATTGCCAACTATTACTGCATTACTAAACAGCTTAGAAAAAATATATGTTAAATAAATAAACCACTAACTGAAAAAACGGTTTACATTTTCATGGGCTTAATTTATAAGATTCGTTCAATAGCAATGCCAAATTTAAACATTTCTCAGACGCAAACATTAATGGCTGAGATGACGAATTGCACAAATGTACAGTAAGTAGTTTCTCTTAATTTTTTTCCATTTGGTTTCTTTTGGCACCAGAAAACTAATGAACAGGGCGACCCCCTTAGCCCCCTACTCTTTATAATCTTCCTTTCTGACCTACCAACCTTCCTACCCAGTGCAAATGGCTGCCTCATAGGAAATGAGAAAGT